>JBBPRG010000160.1:0-19147 GCA_038092895.1 Chalciporus pseudorubinellus | reverse complement strand
GTCGAACCAACCGTATTGGTTCCCCCTGAAAAGACAGTTCACAGTTATCATCGATGAAGTGCGCTGGTCTCACATGAGCAAGAATATGGTGACGGTGCGTTCCCTGGAACAAAGACGTCAGGTGCGAACAGAACAATAGCAACATAGTGACTTGCCAGATTCGCAGCATATGAATCTGCTCTCTCCGTCAAGATTTTGGTCAGATCCAACGAAGCTAAAAAACTGAAATTAATCCGAACTTCGATAGTATCCCAGTTCGGATTGCCGTACCTGTACCCATCCGGGCAAGAAAGCACATTCCAATCTGTCTCTAAGCAACCGAGACTTTGGCTAACACCACTTGCGATTCCTTGAGTGACGTTTCCATAAAGTCCATTGAGTGCGCTGAAAATGACCCGTGAGCATCAAAAGATCTTGGAACTTCCTTGAGACATACTCGTAGTTACTGTCATCTTCATCAACACTCCAGATCATTGAGCCACCAATGCAATGGTCGTTAGCACTATGCCAAGGCAATGAGAAAGCATCTGGTTGAGTTGTCGAGTAAGACTGACTAGTTCATCTTCATCGCAAAGCTTTCCGCGTTATCATAGCTGATCCACTGGTTCCTATTCGTTAAGGAGGGAGATATGAGTGCGTTCTTGACGAGGCCATGAAATGATACCCACGTATCCCAAATCATGTAGTTCACAGCGGCAACGGGGTCGAGCACGGATATTGCATTAGTAGTGTTAAGAACACCTTCGATTTCGGCAAATATCAGAATCCCGGAACTATCGCTGCATGGACCTGGATTTCCACCACTGACCTGAACGAAGCATGGTATACGTTAGCACTCTCAGTAGCACGGAAGAGACAAGTCATACCCATGCGCAACCTGGATCCCAGCAAGCGGGCGATGCGAGGGTGAAGCTACGACCGTAGAACGCAAAACCCATATTCTGTCCCAAAGCTGAGATGCATTACTGGAGATCTGGCGAATACACATACCGTTTGGGCGGGATTGACGCCGGCTCGCCAGTACAGGTCGAAGGCTTGATCGATCTCGGTCAAGTTAGTGTGCGCGTCAAGGACATATCTACGCCCGAATATCTGGTGAGTGAACTTGCTGCATTCACGTCAGATAGTCAACTTACCCGACATAGGGATCAATTCCGTCCCATACACCGTGAAGATCGTAGGTCCTGTGACATTCTTGGATGAGCAACTTGTCGTGCAAGCTACACAGCGGACGTACATGACATTCACCCAGTCGGCACTTTTCAACAATCCTGGAAGGTCGAAGTGCTGCAGATACCAATATGAAGAAGGTGCCGTGCTATTACATAGCGGGCATAAGTATCAACTAGCTGAAAAGTGGGACACTCACAATGAGAGACCGTAACCAGGGCTGCTAAACGCGGACTATGGACTCGAATGAGCCGAACACTTGATATAGAAAGACGAAATTTATACCTTTACAGCAGCCATGAATGTGACATAGTTTTCGGTGTCAGCAGGTCCTCCGCCACGATCGTATGCACCCGGATACTAAGAAAACAGAATCGATTTGAGATTTGTGGCTAGGAAAAGGATACTGTGCACGCACTTCCCAATCAATATCAATGCCCTTGTCAAACGAATGTGAGCCAAAGCCTCATGATGGTAGCGTCAAGCTAAAACTTACGTCAAACGCGTAGGTCTCCATGACAGATAGCACGGATGCAATGAATGTGTTCGTGTTGGCCGTGGATGCAACTAACTGTGAGAATATGGTGGATGTGGGCGGATCCTAGAGATCAGCGGGAGCGACATGAGATATCCAACACATATGAGCTAGGAGAGAGCTTGGGCGCACGTTGAAATTCCAGCCACCTGAGGAACCGTTCGGATCAACATCACTACTGTCGATATCCAAATTCACTTACCAATCGACAGGAAGATCGAAAGGGTAGGGCTCTGACTCTTGAGGTTTGTTGTTCGTTGCCATAAGCTACTATCCCCAGGGTTTGCCTCGACCACCTGGAATGTGCTGAGAGGAAGTGAGTAGTAAGCAATCGTATCACAAGGAAAAGGGGGGACGACACATGCTCGGATATAGATGCAAAGGCAAAGTTTATGTGTGTCAGGTCTAACGTGTATATTTGTTCAGGGGCAAATGCCATGCAGCTCCTGCAAAACGCTCAGAAATGATCACCGACATCGTCGAGTGCCATACCGAGAAGCAGCTGCACCGCTATAATACCCGATGCGACGAGTGAATGCGGAGTCGGTCTGGGCACCTACACGATGACCCAGGGATCAATACGCATTGAGAAATGAGTGAACGCCAATTGCTGGCACTTACCACAAGAGGGAGCGATGGGGTTCCCACAGTTCGATTGACAGCCTGTGCCGCAAAAATCGGCTAAACGATGGAATATCAGTAGAATAATGTGAGATTGATACGAGGGACGTACTTGTGGTTCCGCAGAAGCCGTACTTGGAAGATGTCAGCACCTGAGGTTGAGGAAGGAACTCACGACACTACCTGACTGCAGCAGACGTTCTAGAGCATGATCAGTCACGAAAGGTTCCGAGAGGGTGTAATGGATCATGCTGACCAATGGACAAGTTAAATTTGCTGGTGGGGCATATGGACCACATTCTGCCTGAGCGTCGCAGTTGCTAGTGCAATTACCGCCTGACGCGACCGGGGTACAGTACTCGGGCCCAAAACCGCAGAAACCGCTGTTACCGTTACAGCAAGCGCCCTAAAATTTAGTTTATCACTTCAGCAAGATATGGAATCAACTGGTCATGGTCCACGTACATTGCTGCAAGGTATAGTTGGTGCACACGAACCGACCGGGAGAGATGTAGCATTGTTGAGGGGAGCTGTAACAGAGGATTGTGCATGCGCTGGCTTGATGCCAGTCAGAGTCACTGGGTGGAAACACATATAAGGTGCACATCAAAGTTGGCATAAGCTCGTCGACACCCACACAGTAAGCTGAGTATGACAGCACCCCATACATACAGATTCATCTTGTGGATGAAGGCTGAGGAGTGCTCTATGCTGGTGTAACTCGTTCACTTTAAGGGCATCAGGCCGGCATAACCATAGAACTCCACGAGGGGCCATTAATCGGGGACAATCAACTGGGCTGTGTTAGCATCTGGGACATTCATACGATTCTCGGAAATGAAGGTGCAAAATGGAGTTTTCAGCGGCCATCTGAATGCTAACGTATGCTCACTTATCTCAAATTGTGTAGCTCTGGGCCTCTTGCTCGACATAGTTGACCACTTCTAGGTGGCAATAGGACGCATTGGCGCGTACGGTGTTAACGAGGATCTTTTCATGCCGGGTCCATCATGAGATGCACGGAAACGCACTGGTTTTTTGACGGCGGTCGTTCAATTTGGGGGAAGACGTCGGAGGTGCTCAGTCAAAGTTCAATTTGAGTGTTGTAATTTCGATGGAGGAGTCTGTTCCGACCGGCGACGGCCATGTTCTGAAATAGATTTTTGAAATTTGGTCACTTCCCTCTACTGCAGAGGACAAATCAACAATTGTCATGTTGCCGGTCATCAACGTTTGTCCTCTCACACCCCGCTGGCCATGTGGAACAGCACAAGATCGCCAGTTCTGGCAGTTCAACACCTCTAGTGACTCAACTCCATTTGGACTTACTAGTCCACAATTTGGTCACCGATGTCACGAGAACATCACCGCACAGCGGCCGAGAGATACTTCAAGCCTGTGGAGGGGCAATATCAAGGCGATCCAGATGGACGAGAAACTGCAGGTTGATTGGGCCCCATCCTTTGTACGATGACGATCGTGCAGACCCGACTGTATTTCCTTTTGCTTGCCCTCGTGGGTGTCGGGGCTCGCTCCATCAAGAACACTATTCATGGCCAGAAGGTTGCTCAAGACAATGCAGCTCAAGCGCAAAGGCTGCAGGACCTAGTTCTTGTCACATCAACCTCTCTTGCTAGTCCAGAACCAAGCAAGTCAGCAACGGAAAACATAGTACTCGCTACATCAAACAGCACAAATATCGGGTTCACTATTTATTCGGCTTCCAACTTGCCCACAGGTGCTTATGCGCCCCCTGCTTCATGTGCCAATGCCTTGACAGCGACCATCGAATGTAACTCCACCATCTTACTCATGGGGTATGATTCGAGTTGGGGCCACACTCGGTATACTTACTTATCCTCAGAGTGAACCCCCTTTTCGATTTTGCGAGTCTTGCTGCGATGTGTACAACTTCATGCACCTCATCTCTTCAAGCTTACCGCGATGACATTTCCACCTCCTGTGTCGGATATACCATGGCAGCTTCGAATAATCAGACTTACCCTCGTATGTATAGATTCTGTATTTTCGACGATTGATTCAAACATTCCCAGCGACACTGGCTGCGGACACCATTATTGGGCCATACAACTCCGAGTGTCTTATGGACCCGTGAGTCATCTTGAATGAACGATCAATCATGATTGCAAGTTAACTTGAATGTGCTCATTGCAGCTCGACGGGGGCATACTGCAATACGATCCTGCCCTCGTACGGTCCACTTCCGCCACAGGGTGTCTTGGGATACCCACAGAACGAGCTCTGCACCCCATGCATGCTCGGGATCCTGAACGCAACACTTTCCAATCCCCTCACGTTCTCTAATACAGGCTACAGTTGGCTCCAGTCTGCATTGAACCTTTGTGGATCGTACGCGTTCTATTTTTCGCGTGCTAGCAACCGCTTACATTCGAATCCGTCTCTATGGCACAGGGCGTACTACAGCTACAATGTGACCAATCCGCCGGGAAGCCCGACAACGATCTTTACCCCGGGTCCTTCTACGACGCCGGTGGGGTCAAACTCAACGGTATCTTCGACGTGCAACGTCTCAGGATTCAACACTACTACCACCGGGAACAGTACTTGCACTTCCATCGCAGCCCAATATTCTATCACCTGGTACGATGTACGTAGATCTATCTCGACCTTGCACATTACTGCACACATATAACTTCGGGTTAGGTCGTGTCGAACAATCCAGCCGTCAATTTCACCAACTGCAATATCCCGTCAGGGACGACGCTGTGCCTTCCACAAGTAGTGCGATCTACAGTTGCGTTGGGTCATACTGATTGAGGTTTAAGGCGTGCACGACCTACGTCCCAACCGCCAATCAAACATGTCTTGACGTCATCACAGCGGCGAACAGCGGCCCATTAGCAAGCATGAACCAGAGCATTTCGGAGACACAGCTTGTAAGGTAGGACACTGTTGTACAACTTAGTCTGGCAGCGGAACTCACCAGGACCGGAATGCACAGCTTCAATCCCATGCTTGGCACAGGGTGCACGCAAATCGTGAACCAATATGGGCAGAATCTCTGTATCAGGTGGGCGGCAATATCCCCGATCATCTAGATCAGGAACGATCATCTCAACGGCCCACAGTCCCCACGGTGGATTCCCAAATGTCGGTGCCGGATACGTGGCCGTGCCAACCCCTACCGCGATCGTGTGAGTACAAACTCGATTCCATCTCGCCTGTTCGTGAACTGATTCTTATCAGGCCTCCACCTGGTCCGACAGTAAGTGGTACGACGTCCAACTGTGGTGCCTGGTACTATGTGCAACCGAACGTGAGTAACCCCTGCCTGATTGCATGTCTGTATTTAGTTAAGCGTTTTGACAGAATATATGCAATCAAATCGTGTTGAACAGTACGTTCCTGGATCTTGATCCTCGGGGCCTCATCGCATGGCTGTCAATCTAACACGTTGTAGACACGATCACTCTGGCGGAGTTCCTGGTGTTAAATCCGGAGGCAAGTCGACTTTCCCCCTGACTTGGCACGGATAATTGATGAGGATGGCAGGTCAACGCTAATTGCACGAACTTGTGGGCCGAGTGAGTGTGATCGAACTCATTCGTTTGGATACTGCTGAACATCAACTCGCACCAGCTATTACTATTGTGGTAAGTCTGACATCGACTCTCACCGGCAGTTCACCGCACAGGCACTCACCCGGGTCAAGTCGCACCCTACCCGCCTCTTGGAGCGACCGCAACACTTCCTCCCATCACGAATGGTACAATGACTGTGACGAACATGACTCTCCCCCCTATGGTGACGCCGACTCCATACGCTTTCCCAACCGGTTGGCTGCCTGCACCCACTGGAGTTGCAGACGGAACGATCTTGAACGGGTGCTATTACTACTACCAAGTGCAGCCGGGCGACAACTGTACTAGCGTGGAGCAAACGTACGTGTAGATGCTCTTCGGCATCCAGTAGACCTGTTCAATGCCATTTCGTTAGGTTCAACGTGACGGCGCAGAATTTCACGACTTGGAACAACAACCCATCTCTGCCATGCCCCAGCTTGACACCTGGTACTTATGTTTGCGTGAACATCTTGAATATCACCGACACCGCCCCGCCGACACCGACGAACGCAGCGCCAGGATCAGGCCCAGCGGTAATGTTCCATTGCCCACCTGCTTCGATCAACGCTGACCGTGTCATATTAGGGTTGTTATGAGTGGTACACGATCGTAAAAGGAGACAGCTGCACGTCAGTGGCAACCCAATTCACCTTGACAGAGACGCAGTTCCTCGCGCTCAACCCGGAACTGTACTCGAACTGCACGAATCTTGTTCTCGGAGACGCCTATTGTGTCGAAGCCATCCCCACAGGGACTTCAACACCCACTCCAACTCCGACGACGACTGGGTCCCCGACACCCTCTAACATCAATCCTGGAAGCTGGACCAAGTGAGAATCCGCGCTTCTGTTACTTTAATTTGTTGACGTTGACGAGTCTCTGAATCAGTTGTACCAAATACTGTGAAGCAACTCTCATCCATCCGTCTGCTTGAACTGATTTTTGTGCCCTACATTCCAGATAACGTTCAATCCGGTGATTCCTGTATCTCCATCGAGGATGCGTGCGTGATGTTTTCCCGAGCTTTACTCCTCATATCCTGTTCTTCATGTATCATGACTAGGTACAACATCTCGTTCTCTGATCTACTGCGATGGAACCCGGAGATCAACAGCACGTGCAGCAGTGCGTACACCTTTCCTTCTACTGCCTACCACTAGCATTTATCACGCCTCTCAGACTTGGCTCTGGCCGTAAGTCCCATTCTGTACATACAAATGCAAGCGTGACCGACCGGGAGATCGTAGTCCTACTGTGTCCAAGGCTCGAACCCTTGTGCCACTATCTACGAAGTCCAATCTGGTGACTACTGCTCGGAGGTAGAGACCAAGTTGGGCATCACGAGTGCCCAGTTGGTGCAGCTCAACCCATGGCTCGATGCAAACTGCGGTAAGTGGATCTATGTCCCTCAAATTTCCCATGGGGATCTACATTGCGGAAATCAGACCTTCAGCAAGGAGAGATCTTGTGTACCGCTAGAAATACGACCACTCCCACAAGTACTGTCCCAGCCAATCTTGAAACGGGCAGCTGGACCAAGTACGTTATATTGTGTCTGGTGCTTCTGCGTTTGAGTTGATGCCCTCTCTAGTTGTACAACCTATTGCGAGTTCATTCACACCCGTGTCGCTCACATGTTTGGTGATCATAATTTTTCCAGATAACGTGCAGAGCGGGGATACCTGCAATTCTATCGAGACCAAGTTAGCCTTCCTGATCCGTAGCACGATGGTAGACTGATTTCGTTTAGGTTCAACATTTCGTTCACGGATCTGTTGAAATGGAACCCAGGGCTCAACACCAATTGCACAAGTGCGTGATTTCCTCCCATTTCTCTCACAATCGTGTAGTGATAGTGTCGTTGCTGCTAGACCTGGCGTTCGCGGTAGGATAGCTTCGTTTGTCCTTTCAAGTTGCTCACTTAGGTAACTCTCCCTTCAGTCATACTGTGTCGGCGTGGCTGGTGGTTGTACGCACATCTACACAGTCCAGAGTGGAGCCTACTGCTCAGAGATCGAAACTCAATTCGCTATCACCGCGGCTACATTACAGACGCTCAATCCGTGGCTTGATGCCGGTTGCGGTACGTCGATGACATACATTATCCACGGTTTCCCCAGCTTCTGATCAATTAATTGCCTGACCATGCATAGATCTTCAAGTTGGCCAGAATCTTTGTGTCTGATCTTTTCCTGATACTTAGACATCTATAACAGTGTCCTAGTTTCATTCTCATTAGTAGTATTTTGAAACATCAAACCTCGTCTTTTTAGTACTATGTAGTATATGCTTGAATCTATGCGTTATCCCTTTTGAACCAAACAACTCTTGCGTGGTATTCCATGGAGTCCTATAATATCACGATCCTCTCGAACTCACGGAATTCCATATATGTCATGCCCGATGAGAGCACAAGCTGACATTAGCTATGCCATCAGCGTGGACAACTTGAACTCTTAGATCAGGCTCAAGATGTCAATGGACAAAAAGGAGCCGATTAATTACTTATTACGACGAAAGAACTTTTGCCTACTCACACCTTCTCAGGTCTGGGATACCAGCCCCCGAGAGTCTCCCACGTCTCCCCCTCGGGAAGCTCCCACTCTCCGTAACATCCCCACTCCCAATCTGTATCCCGGATCGTCTGCTTTTGTGCCTCGATGAATGTCGACAGTGGACACAATCCAGATGGTGATGGCGGACACCCGCGGATGCCGCTCAGTGGAACCGGTCCATCGTTGATGACGATACGGATATGTGAAGGCTCGCTGTCAGATCGAGAGGAAAGATCGGAGCCAGCGGGGCAGGAAAGCACTATCGGGAATGAAGTGTCATCCAAGAGCCAAAGAACACGGATCATGATGAAACATACACTGGAATTGGACATTGGTAGAAAAGGGTGCGAGGTCCGCCACTCGGAACGAGCGATTGGGCGGTATATGGTCAGCAGGTAAGGGGCCCGAGGCGGCCAGCGTCGTCAAATTTAATGCCGTGAGTACTGTTAAGAGATGAGAATGGACATCGGATTGGTGTCGCAACGAGAATACAACTCACTGTTCAAAACAACAACCTCGTGCGTCGCATCCACATATAGGACGTCGTGAAGTGGCCATATGCGATCATCTGCATGTAATGTGGCGTTTGTACTCGAATTATGGGTTTCAATCGGAGTATGGGTGAGCCGTGATATAAGTTCCTGAAGATACCCTACACCCTGCACACGACCAACAGGCGAGCCGAAGGCTGAGTCGTACCAGTAGGACAGATCCAAACTAGGTACAGGGCCCCGAAAGGTGAGAAGCTGTAGGAAGGAACTGGCCAAGTGAGGCAAGCACTCACGCATAGTTAAAACCTTCCCATTCATCCTCCGTGAACAACTCGCAAAACTTGGAATACCCCAGGGCGACCGTCTGTAAGCAGAATCATTGTTCGGCTTGCGGTAGCGTCCTTGACCCGAGGGACATTATACACACCTCATAAGCGCACATCTGCTGCATTCGGTAAACATCTTCGATCTCCAAATTGAATCCCTTTCCACCTTTAGTGGGCTTTAAGTTGCCTTGTAATCTCTCTCTAGCCTCTTTCAGGTATTTCCCAGTCCATTCTTTGACGTAAGTCAGGGAACGGTCGGCCTTGCCGTGCGTTTTTGCGTTGGAGCAAGTATCGTAAGGCGCGAGGGTGTTGTTGAACTGGTAGAGAAGGAAAGACACAGTGAGATGATACGATCGTAAACCTTGAGAGGTGGAATGCCAGCGTCACAGGCACATGAAAAAGCTCACGTTGCTTTCTTCAATCGTAATCACTTCTTCATACTTACCCTCAACAGGCCAGCCAAAGAAGCCTAATGCAAAGTTGATGGCGGAAGCGTGCATTCGATCTCTTCAGGAATTGAAATATCGCATCGAGTGGTGCCGATTAAAGTAAATGTCAGGAAACAGCGATGGTTAACGACGAAATGGATCAACTAGCGAGAAAAGATCTACTCACTGAGATTCAGTCCTGAATACCGGTAGCCTGTTCTGGGATGTGAAGCTCTACCGAAGGACACTTTAGTTTTGACACTCGTTTACCGTGGCAATAGAGAAATAAGGATGTACTTACCTCCAGCAAGAATCCATATTTCAGCCTCATCGATACGCCAAGGTCAACTGACAGACAGCGCCAGAATTACGTCAGTCCACACCTTCGTCAACACTGAACGCCAAACCAGAAAGATAAAAGCAAGCATTTACCTCCTCCAAAACTACCATGGGCGCACGAATTATGATAAAGAGCAACCAAAAAGAATGGTTCCACCAAGCCAAACGAGTACTCACATAGTTGTTGTCTTCCGAAGGGCGTTAGGACTTGATTCACACACAGCATACGAACCAATCCACGAAGAGAATGAGAAAAACTGGACAGTTAGGCGATGTTGTGAGGAACGATAATGGGCAACCAAACCTTCTTCACCAAGTTTGTACGTCCTGTCCATCGTGTGTCATTAGATCGATCACGAGCGGGGATGAAGACGTACGCACCAATCATTTAAAAACGACAACCTTCCAGTTGCATCCCACTGATCAGCACTTTCGTGTAGTCTTTTAGCAAACGAGGCTGGTCCACCATAATTGGCTAGGAAGGTCATGGTATCAACGAAAGAACAGGTTTCACCATCTCCTAGAACGGCGAACATAACAAGGGAACGCAATACATACCCCACGCGGTAGGGTAACGTGCCCCGTGTCTATGCAGGATGTGGACTCCTTTTATCTCGCATTCTTTTGGAGGCTCTGCGCCTTCATCGATGCCGAACGCGCCACGTGGAACACTGTACCAAGGAGAGAGGTTGCCCCAAGAACGGAAGATATTGAAGGGACGTTCTTTGGGTATTGTGGGACTGGACAAGGCCTTAGGGAAGGATGTATACGCAGGCGCAACGAGTTGTGCAGCACCCGTTTGCAGGGGTTGCGAGGGGCCTGTGACAATGAGGGCAGGTTCTGCACCTGTCGGAGTGGCTCCGGGGTATCCAACACTAGAAGATAAAGAGAAGAGTCAGACTGAGACTCTTGAATGGATAGCAAAGGCGTACTCGGTGGGGAACAACTCCGGAAAGTCATTGGTGGGAGACGGGGGAGGGTAGTTATGAACTGTCGTAGATCCAACCCACGGCGGCGCGTAAACATCGACCTTGTCTGTGCTCGTTCGTCCCCGAGAGGAATAGCAAGTCCCGCCGAACAAGGAGAGCTGGACTGCCAAACATGCGACGACACCTCCCACGAATGACGCGAGCAGATGGGGTAGCGTAAATCTTGGGTTGCATAGCAAACTCAGTATTGAATTTAAACGGTAACCCTCGTCGATGAGGTCTGCATTGTTACTGGGCAGAACTTCATGTTGGGAACCGGAAAGAAGACCAACTCGTTCGCTAGCGTGGTCACTATGTGCTTCAAGACCCGGCGTGTCGGACTCCGGGTCGTACTCCTTGTAGTGTCCCGAGCTCATGACCTTGACACCGACTCGGAAGATTGATAGGCTGAATGGTTGGCAGGTTTCCGAAATATTAAACGACACGGGACCGTTATTATGTAATGTTTTCGTAGGCCGCGGCGGGCCACTCCTGCCGAGATGTCGAACCTACATGAATTCCAAATTCATAGAAACCAGTGGGTAACCTTAGAGTCCAACAATGCTATCCGTCTGTATGATTTGTGGGTATAGTACAGGTAAGTTTTAACAGGTCTTAGCTTCAGCACCCTTTTCCTATGTCGTAGTTCTCGTTTTCAACTTGAACATGCTAGAAATCCTTGGTCGCTACTTCGTTCCCTCCGCCTACCCTGCTTCCCGGGATTCCCTCCTCCATTGACAGCAGTTGAGCACTCTTCTCTACATCAACAACCAGACTGCTATTCCTGCGAACACGACGTAGACTCGATAGTAGCCAGGTTATACAGGTACGATCCAAACACCTTCGTCTAAGCGTGACAGAAGGCATAGTGACCCGTCATCATCCGAATCACAATCGATGAGGTTGAAAGAGCTTACCCCCTTGATATAGTTATCGACATCCAACTTCTCGCGCAATGAACTGCAGGAAAGTACAAATGGATGTGAGGACTCGACTTGCCGCATTGGTCATCGTACGGAAGGACTTACTGAGCACCGTCGTCTGATCTACCCATGGGTAACAGCAATACATTCACTTTCAGTGTGTTTTGGAAGAGGAGCGCTATGGGTACAGATCCTCCCTCGCGTGTATAGTCGGGGGCAAGACCCGATCCATGGACAGTCTTCCAAGGGAATAGTTAACAGACAAGTTTACCGTTGTGGTATCATCAGGCAGTAGTCAGAGTTACGAACCTGGGTAGCAGCATCTGCAGCCTTGAAATTCCAATGATCTTTGTTTCCCACCCAAGGAAGGCCACCGCCCTCGTACACAACTTCCATCTCGTTCTTCGAGTTCAATTTGGCAAATTCAGCATTCAGGAAGTTTGTGACCAGGGGGATGATGATGTCGGGTGTCTGAGGATCAACAAGGCTATTTTACAGAGCGAGATCAATCAGAATCAGAGGGTGAGACTTGGTTAGTGAGGAAAGCAGAAAGTCGGAACTCACCGAAGACTGAACCTTCCGCTGAGGTTGTGGGGAATGATGGTTAACAGCCCATCTTGGTCGAAGGAACCTTTGATCCCATGGATGGAAAGCGACGGATATCGCATGCGTCCCATCAATAACTCAACCGGGTCCTCGGACAGCTCCACCTAGCAAACGACCATTCAGTTTGAGAAACACTTCAACAAATTATATGTCATTGTACATACAGCAGCACCGGTATCTGCTCGGAGATCGTCGACTGTGTAATCCAACTTTTGATATTCCTGCCTAGGATCCGATAGCATATGGTCATAGAACCCAAGATAAAAGGAACATATACTTACCTTTCTGTTTCTGTGGGCGGATTGACGAGCGTCTCAACACCAGGGACAGTGATTAGACCACTTGGTTCAACAAGCTTCCCGAGTAGCTTGACCATATCAGTCATGGGCTCGTGTATCATCCGTCCATATATCCCAGAGTGAAGATCATCTTTCGCGCCAGTGATGTTGATGTTGAAGTATGCAATTCCGCGGACACCATATGTGAGCGCTGGCCGACGAGTGGTGAGCCAGTAATTGTCCGTCTGTTCGCGACAGCGATGAGGACCACGACAAAAATTAGGAAGCATGCTCAAATACTCACGATACAGACACAATCAACGCCTGCAAAGAACCCTTCATCTCCCTTGGCGGCCTCCTGGGTAACCCAACCATCTAGTCCGACGCTTGAGCTCTCTTCCATTCCTTCAAACAAGAACTTGACGTTAACGGGTAGCTGCAACTGGAGTTGCTTGTGTGCATCGAGGATATTGAGCCATCCCATAACGGGGCCTTTATCATCCGTGGACCCACGGCCCACGAGTTGGTCATTAGGAAAACGTTTGAGGACAAACGCGTTGGGTGAATCGGGGTTATTCTCGGCCCAACCATCAACCTAGGAGCTCGTTGTTTAACTTTCGCTTCGTGTGATTTGCGAGGAAACGAACCGGCTGAACGTCGTAGTGACCATAGACGAGCACAGTCTTACTGCTTCCTGTGTCAAGGCATCCGACCACAAGCGGAGGAAGCTTGATAGGTGGGTTGGAATTTGGTTGATCTCCGAGCTCAACGAGCCGGGAGTCGGTCACTCCAAGGGAGACAAGCTGCGTCTGGAGCCAGATGCCCATGTCTCGGACATCTTCTCGGTGAGCTGGGTCACCACTTATACTGTCCATGATTTCCAGTGAGTTGGCCGTGTGAGCTGATCAGGATGAACAACGCTGGGTACCTTGGGTAAGATACCGCGGTAGTAAGCCGCTCGATAAATTCGTCGACATGGTCATCGACATATTGGAAGAATGCATCTTGCTGGGTCGACATCGTCGTGCTTCAAATCTGAGAGGCTGGGGGACGTGGGGGGATAATGTAGAAGGGGAGAGAAGGGGATCTTATACCCCAGCACCCTAGAGTGTGCGCATCTTTGTACCGAATAAAGAACATTCTCAATTCTGCTTGCATGTTTCCATTCCTTCTAGAATGGTGCCACCTACTTGGCTTCTTGTGGGGTTGAATCGAACGACCAGGACGCCACTGTGCTCTAACGAACAAGTCCATCTCCAAACTTGGAGAAAATGGGGGGAATCGGTGCCCCGCTCAGAGATAATGACCCAGGGGTTGTCGCGTCCTTTCTATACTCAACCTAACCGGTCAGTTCGTGAGCATGAACGGAAGTGCCTTGCTTGGTTATGACTCACAAGAACAGATACGATGAGGTTCTACTATGATCGCGGAACGATGCTCCTCCACGCAGAGCTAGAACCTGGGGCAGTAAATCAGAAGAGAGGAACGCCTTTCCAGAAGTTGCCCTGCGAGGAAAGTATGTTGAATTCAAGACCGAAGCGATAAGCACTCACCCGGATGACACCGATAGTTTGACATCGGAAGATAATACCCATCCAAATCCTTTCAGTCGGTCACTACAGTCTCTCAGGCTGGCAATAACTGGTTTGACTTTTATCGCCATTCGGCTTCCCCACTCGTCTTGAAGCCATTGGCTCCTGTGTCATTGTTTCGTACCGTAACAACGCAGCCATTAGATGGATCCGACTGAGAGGAGACAAATTTCTTGATACTGAAGCTGTATAAGTAGTAGGATGTAAGTAGTATTTGCTACTTTCAACTTCACTCTTACCAGTACTTAAGCTAGGATTGCTTTCAGGCTTTCCAGGCTTCGTGAGAAATTGTGGGGATGTACTCGTTGCTGTAATACCTCCCTATCATGTAACAGGGGGGAAGTGCTGGCAAGGGTGGCCCAGTTACAAGCCTCCCACCTCTTCCACGCGCGCACCCCGATGTTATGAGAATCTCAACAGACTCCACCGTGCTCTTTCTTCCTTCAGCCACGTCACCCAACGCTGGGCAACCATCCCTCTGCGCAACCCACATCACAGAGGGCTTCTTCTCACGCAGCAGACGCCGTCGGCAAGCAGAGCCTATCCCTCACGTCTTGGAATATCCAGGGCTCGCAGTCCGAGCCCGTCGCACGCTCCAAGTTCTTCATCGACCACATCCTGAAGGGAGCCAAGTCTCCTGACATCATTCATCTCCAAGAAGTTACTCCCAACGCCCGACAATCTCTCCTCGACGATCCCAGAGTACGCTCTGGCTTTATAACGACCGACGCCGAGGACGACACGTCTTTCAAGAGCCTACCGTTCGCGACTATGACCTTGCTCTCCAGCGGGCGTTTTGGCTCTCCGTTTCTCGACAGGAGGGCGAGCGAGGGGGAAAGTTGATGCTCGACGGCGTCTTCCGCATGAAGCTGCCCAGCAGGTGGTACAGGAGGGATGCGCTCTGCACGGACATAGCCGCCCCATCTGCGTCTGGCGCTGTGCGCCGTCTCCTCAACGTGCACCTCGACTCCCTCGGCTCCGATTTCCGTCGCCTCCTGCAGGTGTGGGCACTGGCTGACCTCCTGCGCGGGCCCGGATGCAGGGGTGGGATCATCGCAGGCGACTTCAACGCAATCCTCCCCATGGATCACGTTTCGTCGACAAGCACGAGCTGCTCGATGCCTGGGTCGCGCTACACGGGAGTACGGGGTCTGATGGGGCTACCTGGGGTGTCGGCGTGAAACTGGAGGGGGATATGAAGGCAGGCTAGACAAGGTCGTCATGTTGGGTTTGAGGCCTGACGAGATCGAAGTCCTCCAGCCTAGTCTCATCCGGCCGGGTAGGCCATGGAGTGACCACTGCGGGCTGCGCTGCACCTTCACCATCTGATATTACGACTTTTTTCTGGCTTGTTCGATGGGGATATAGCCACGTGCTTTTTTCCCCAGACGCGATCAGATCGAAAGTGGTTGAATCATCATGGTTTTTCTTGTTGCTTTCCTTTCCACCGTCGAAATGATCCATTCCTGTTGACTATGTACCTACGTTTGTAAGCTTCCCGCGTAAGTCGTTAAGACGCAAGATCGTTGCCTCCTCGCACTGGCAGCTGCAGGACAGATATGACATGAAAACTTGGCGAAAGCGCAAAGCGAATGTTAGTGAACGTATCCGGAGTCATAAGTCAAAACTCAATTTTCACGTCCTGAGCCTTTGTGTCAAGTACGAAGAGTCAAATGTTATAAGTTGATAAAGGAATGAACGTCAAACTTGGCTCGCCAAGGAAATCAAGCTTAAACTCAACGCGCATGATTTTCAGATCAATCGACAATCATATCGCAAACATAGCGGTCCCACCTTGCGGACAGTATTCGATGAGTGGGGATTTGGCGATTTACGAGTCAGAAAAGAAAATAACTCGGAGTGGAGATGAACTTGAACAAGCAAGCGGGGAGGGAACGTCGTATCGGTCTGATGTATGCGTCACGGTACGATGTCACAAGAACCTCGACAGCAAGGAAGCGAGCTGGGTGAAGAGGCGAGAGGAGCAAGTCGAGACGACGCGAAACCACGGACACACGAGTAGGAGACCTAAATTATCAATGAGGTCAGTAAGTTCGATGAGGAGGAAGGGAGAAAAAAAGTAGACGAACCGAAGTGGAGGACAATGTCTTCGAGCTTTGCCTCGGCATCTTCCGCTCGAACCCCTGCCACCGCCACTCGGAGTGGCCCTCGAGTCGGGCCGTCCCGTGCCTGTTACACCATGCTCAGGATTATATCTTGGACGCGCTTTGATTCTGCCACTGGTGAATAATGTCGCGGGGAGGCCTCACCACCTTCATCAACGAACTGGTGCACTGGAATGCCTTGACAATGGAAACATAATCTCGAAAGGTAATTTCTACTTTCTGCGCAGCTCAGTAATAAAATGTGGAAACGAGTGTATCTGTGCGTCAAAGAGTGACACATGGAGTCCTTCGCGCGCCTGGATGCATCAGATTCAAGGCTTTTTCAAGGTTTGATTATACGAACAAAACGAGACCCGGTACAATATCGCTTCTCTAGCGACCAGCACGACACGCATAGAAAAATGCATTCTGATGTATTCGATCCGAAAGTTTGTTGATACAAGCAACACGAGACCATTTGATATTTGATAAAGAGCGGAGGGCAAGATAGGCCCTCGTCATATACATTTCGATCTTTCTCCTTCTCTTTAGACACAAAGATTCTGACCCACTTGAAGGTCTGTCCATCGGCAGCCATTCAGAATCTAGGGGGACGACTTGCATAATGTAAGTGATCGACGTACCACAGTTGGCATCAAGCCACGGATTGAGCGTCTGTAATGTAGCCGCGGTGATACCGAATTGGGTTTCGATCTCTGAGCAGTAGTTTCCGCTCTGAACTGTGTAGATCTGCGTACATCCGCCGGCCACGCCAACACAGTATGACTGAAGTGGAGGGTTAGCTGAATGAGCAAACGACGAACGGAGCTAGCGTACCGCGAGCACTAGGTCTATCAGGAACAACATTAGCGTTATACTGTTGTGTGGTACGCGAAAGGAGATAACGTACTGGTACAAGCTGTGTTGAGCTCTGGGTTCCAGCGCAAAAGATCCGTGAATCCGATGTTGAACCTAAACGGAATCAGTCTACCATCCCATTCCAGAACAAGAAGCCTGACTTGGTCTCGATAGAATTGCAGGTATCCCCGCTCACCACGTTATCTAGGAAAGTGATGATCATCAGGACATGACATGTATACCACTCATATGTGACGGGACTTGCAATAGGTGGTACAACTGTAAACCGAGCGTCAACCCAAACGCGGAGGCACGAGACACAATACAACGCACTTGGTCCAGCTTCCCGCCTCAAGATTGGCTGGGGCAGAGCTCGTCGGTGACGGTGTCGAAGTCGTCGTGGTCGGGGTCGCGGATGTCGTGGTTGTGGGCGACGTATTTCTCGCGATACATAGGATCTGTCCTACCTGAATGTCTGATTCGCGCAACGTAAATTTCCCGCGTGCAGTTTGAGGGACGAAGAGACGCTTACCGCAGTTTGCATCGAGCCATGGGTTGAGTGCCATCAACTGGGCACTCGTGATACCCATCCCGGTCTCTATCTCAGAGCAGTAGTTCCCGCTTTGAACCTTATAGGTAGTGGTACAAGCGTTCGAGCCTCGGACACAGTATGACTACGATCTCCCAGTCAGTCACGCTTGCATTTATGTGCACTGCAATGGGTCTTACTTCCAGATCCAAGTCTACGAGGCGTGATCAATGCTGGAGGGAGATAGCTTGATAAGAGGAAATGTGTACGCACTGCTGCATGTGTTGTTGATCTCCGGGTTCCATTGCAGGAAATCGGAGAACGAGATGTTGTACCTGGTCGTGATACATGAAGAAGAGGATAGGAGAAGAGCTCAGGGAATTTCACGTACGCATCCTCGATGGAGATGCAGGAATCGCCGGATTGAACGTTATCTAGAATGCAGATTATGCAAATTAACACAAGCAGATGGATGACTGAGAGTTGCTTCACAGTATTGAGTACAACTGATTCAGGAATCCGTCAGCATGAGTAATCAACAGAAGAACGGATTCTTACTTGGTCCAGCTTCCAGGACTGAGATTGGTGGGTGTCGGGGACCCAGTCGTCGTCGGGGTGGGTGTGGGTGTTGAAGTACCCGTGGGGACGGCTTCGACACAATAAGCGTCTCCGAGAATGAGATTCGTGCAGTTCGAGTACAATTCCGGGTTGAGTGCAAGGAACTGCGTCTCTGTCAGGTTGAATTTGGCTGCCACTGACGTGCACCCGTCCCCTTGTGCAATCGTGTACCATTCATAACAACCCTAACACAATACGGTCAGCGTTACCAGTGGCAAAAGCAGGCGTGCAAAGGCACATTACCCCTGATCCTGAGCCTGATCCTGGCGCTGCGTTCGTCGGTGTCGGCGGGGCGGTGTCAGTGATGTTCAAGACATCCACGCAAACATAAGTGCCAGGCATCAAGCTAGGACAAGGCAGGTATGGGTTGTTGTTCAAAGTCGTGAACTGCTGCGCCGTCAAGTTGAACCTAACGAAGTATCGCTGAACAGGTCAACTGGACGCCGAAGAGCCTCTACACGTACGTTTGCTCCACGCTAGTACAGTTGTCGCCCTGCTGCACTTGGTAGTAGTAATAGCACCCGTTCAAGACCGTTCCGTTTGCAACTCCAGTGGGTGCAGGCAACCAACCGGTTGGGAAAGCGTATGGAGTGGGTGTCA
>JBBPRG010000159.1:0-19172 GCA_038092895.1 Chalciporus pseudorubinellus | reverse complement strand
GCCATTCTTTACGTGCCGGAGGAGCCACCTCCTTAGCCGCTGCGGGTGTACCGCCTTCCCAGATCCAGGCCATAGGTCGTTGGCGATCCAACACCTGGGAGCGCTACATCCGCAAACATCCGACCTTATTGCAAGCGCTTCTTTGTCATGGGCGTCCCATACATGAGCCGCCCTTTGCTACTGTATTTTAGTGCGCTCGTTCCCAATTTTTTCTTTTTACTCTATCTTTTTATTCCCCTCCCTCCCTTCCCAAAAAATACACATTATAGCATTCTCTCGCGTTTAGTTATCTCGGGCTCCTTTGTACTTATTAGTCTCACGCAGTCCCTTGCGTTGTAATCTCACTGAGCTCCGGTTTCAAACAACTCGGAGCTCGAATTTGCTGGCTATTCTTCATTCCCGAGGGTTCGACGTCAATTAGTTGGGGTTTAAAGTTTGTTTACACGAAGCTAATTGACAAGAACACGCCTCGAAGCTTTCGAGCCAGCTCAGCCACCTGTGGCTGATAGTCATCTATGGCTCGTGCACTCCGCCTCTTGGCGATCGAATGGCTCCACACCTGCGAGTGGCGGTTACAAAGAAAGGCACCCCTATAGTCCTTTCTTTCTGACCTGCTCCCGCCATCTCGCTAGGTGTGTTTGTTCTCTTTTCGTTGCATGAATTTCGGCTTACCTGTTTACGCCGTCTCGCTAGCTGGTCAATTTTTCGCTACCCGCCCTCCCATCCTCTATGTTTACGCGGCATTCTCTCGCGTTTAGTTATCTCGGGCTCCTTTGTACTTATTAATTTCACGCAGTCCCTTGCGTTGTAATCTCACTGAGCTCCGGTTTCAAACAACTCGGACCCGAGGGTTCGACGTCAATTATAATGTTGCCTACAGCATTATCATCTTTTCTTAGTCATTAACAACCAATTTATATTCGGTACCATTGTAATGCCCATTATAAGTAATTATCACGTCATCCAATGACATCCAGAATTTTCCGACAAGAAAGACGTACAAGGCGGGGGCGATCAAGGACTGTTAGGGAAGATGAAGGCCTTGGCAGATGTTGACACTCCAGTCGATCTCGGAAAGCGCCATGGATGGATGAAGGCACGAGTGTCTTCCGAATTGCATGGAAGGAAGGTGCCCTTGTGAGCCAGATTTGATTGGAAATAGAAACCTCATCATCGAGATGCAGGCGGCGCGTGGGTCTATTGTT
Organism: Chalciporus pseudorubinellus; assembly: GCA_038092895.1. Taxonomy (NCBI): domain Eukaryota; kingdom Fungi; phylum Basidiomycota; class Agaricomycetes; order Boletales; family Boletaceae; genus Chalciporus; species Chalciporus pseudorubinellus. The sequence goes on along the minus strand of JBBPRG010000159.1, from coordinate 17,967 downwards.
ATTCGGGCCCTCCAACTCGGCTGAGAGTATACACTGAGACTCTGTTTGGGTGACTATGACGCCACAATAGAAATATCTGCTCCCAGCCGCTCAATGATCCCAGGAGACGAAGATATTTCGCGCTGGTGTATGGTCAAGGCACGCCCGATTGATTTGTGCATCGTTTACGTATCCTTTCAGGCATCCGATCTGATTTCGAATTCGGGCAATCTGATGAGCATGTGCATGAGGTACGCGAGAGAGCTGAGGTAGATCGGAGTATGTAATAGGATCTTAGCGCGTTAAACAAGACGAGACGATCTCACAGGGAAGCGCAGGGCTTACAGGGGTGCTGTTGGCAATGCTGGAAGCCAGCAAAGTCAAGTCACAGCGCCAGTCAACGCAAAACCTGTGAGCGACATAAGTTTGGTATTTGACATTAGTCACGTCCACAAGATAGAGAAGTAGCATGTGCGGATCCTCGGGCCCAGTCGTTATTTGGTTTCTTGACTAGAGCAAAGGAGCAAGTCCAGATTCCAGAGCAACAAGTAGTCCTTGAAAGTAGTGATATCCTCCGCATGACATCGTCGAAAATGTAATCGTTCTTTGCGGCAGGTAAGAGGGTGCTGCAGCTCGTCCTTCTCTATGATTTGTTCTGTCTGTATATCCTGTTTCCAATATCCAGCACACATCTCCGTGACCTTTCAGGGGCGGGTAGAATTCCACGTACATGTCAACGGTTCGGGGGATGATGCGTTGATATCACTGGCTGGGCGCCCGAGCGAGCTTGGAAGTCTTGAGAATCTGGCAGAGGATACGAGGCGAATAATTGACGTGATCATGATGAGGGAGGTCTTGGGCCGGGTGAGGCGAAGTGGAAGGAACGACTCTCTTCATCCGACTCTTCAGTGTGTCTAAGGGATCGGACTAGGCTCGGACCACTTGACAGATGTTTCGTTGTAACGGATGGGTTTTGGATCTTCCTTTCAGTCTGACCGAGCTGCGAGCCTGGGCGTGGAGTTCAAGTCACGAATGTATCCCTACAAAAAGGAGAGAAAAGGCAGAAAAAAAGTCTTTCATGCCCGCTGGCTGGATTGAACAACCGACCTCATCATTACGAGTGACGCGCTCTACCACTGAGCTAAGCGGGCATTACATCATAAATCAGGCGGTACTACAAGGATCTTTGGCCTTGCTCTACTTTGGGATACCGACCAAGTTTTTGCAGAAGCGGAGGATCCGGAATTTGCGAAAAGCTGCTCTCTGCGTGAACAACGTTACTGGCCCGCTGACCTCTTGAACCCTAAGTTCGAGAGCTAACCGAGCATCTGGATTACTGCGGAGGGTCAGGATAGCATGAGGCTTCGACTCGGAAGGTAGAACTTCACCAACGCTTGCATAGCATAAACTCACAGGTACTACTATCCGCTGACTCAAAGTGTTTCAGGTTCTCTGGGCCGTCTACCTCGACGGGCCGGAGTGGGAGTGGTGATACTTCCCTAATTCTATGTCGATTTATTTGACCTCCAAGCCATTTCTCCGAGTCACGATCGTCAGTGATTCTTAGGCTGATCTCAATAACATCATGAAAGAAGGGTATGTGTTTCCCCAGAGTCCAGAAAGAAGAAACACCTGTGGCTTCAGCCTTCTTCAGAGAAGTTCAGATGGCTTTCAGTTGCTGTGCCGATTTCAGTGCATGGATCCACACCGGCTCGCCAAGGACATTGATACAACCACGTTACTTCCATCGGACCACTTCTTGACAGTTTCCGTTAGTGGTGCAAGTCATGGTCAAGTAGTGATCAGGAAGACCGGCGCCTTCACGCTAGGCGGAGCATGAAACGTTACATTGCATCAATCTTGCAATTGACCTCCCTAAGGCTGCCTTGGTGTTATCGGTTCCAACATCATTGTACCCGAACCCCATACTGAACTCGAGAGTCCGTGGTGAATTCTATTCAGTGTTCTCGTTAATCAGTTGAATCCTTCAGTGATGAACCATAGGCATTCACTGTTTGGATCGGAACGTCGACACACCATGAGTATTAACTCTTCATTCACGAGCAATCCCCCCTTTTTGTTCGCCACCCCATCAATGGATAGAGTCGATGTTTGAATACCGTATCTCGCTTCTACATGACCCATAGCATCACTGTGTCCAGATGGACAACATGAAGAGCTCCACATGCTAATTGACGGCGATCAAAACATTTAGCGCCGAAATCGCTTCGGACCATACACCACTGCATATCAACAGGACTCCCACCGATATTATTATTGAATTCCTCCCACCAGAGAAGTAAGTGGATGACTGAAGCATTCTACCGTGATTACCTTTCGGGTTTATCGTTTCCTGATGCTGAAATCGCTTCAGACTTTAGCGCTTGTCAACACATTTCCGCCGGCAATCATCTGGCGCGCAGACATAACGGTTCGTTAGAGCGAGCTGCCCACTAGACGATATCGAGAAGTGCTGTAAAGACAGCGGGATTAGAGCGTTTTCGGGTCCTCGTCATCGGTACATTGAGATAAGATTGCTCCTGCTCCTGCTTATTCACCCTGTCCATTGTGCGTGTCAATCGCTCGCTGCACCGGAACCAGGCCGAGATCTACTGGACCGTCATACCTGGGATTATTAGACTCGAGATTGTGGGTCATTCTATTCTTACTTTCGTAAATTCTATCAGTAACGTGACTAGATAAACATAAGTAAAACCTATTGAAAACAGCTACGTCGCGTCAACATTGATTTTTCTGCAAAACCCATTCGTGAGTGCAGACTTGGCACGGGGATGGGAGGTCAGGAGCAATGTGAACCCAATAATACACGCAAATAAATATGATGGCCAGCCATCCGAGGCTTCCGATGAGACGAGATAGAGCAAAATCAACAGTGCATGAGATAGAGGTTCTTGAAAGGCGGGCTCCTGGTGCTTGCACACACGAACGCGCGCCAACGCTTCAAGCGATGAAGATGAAAACCGGAAGTGAGAGCAAGGATTCGAGATCGAGTGTCAGATAGTCAGCATTCCGTCACGGAGTTCCATCAGCTACGATTTCTGTTAGCAGACGGCCGTTACAAAAACTTGGGCTCGATTCTTACTGATGATTAAACGATTCTTCTCTTGGTGAGGCTCGGACAGTTTCTACATTGGGATCCTCGTCTAATGTTGGTATTGGAAGCTTGCGGAACCTCCCAGGCAATTTCTTCTCGACCGTTACGGTTGGGAAGGTCAACTCTTCCTTCTGTATATAACGGAACGGAGTCGGAAGTTTAGACATGCTGGTTGGATGTGCCGAGACCGATATGGAACTGGCGACTGCGGGTGCCAGCCTTTCCGACCGAGCTTCGAGAACAGACGCAAGTTTTGCCGGAGGTGTGAATTTCGTTGGTGATTGGGGGATCCTGGAACCACTATACACAGATGAACGCAAATTTGTGGTACTGGGGACATTTATCCGGGGAGGTGCTGCTTTTCCTTCACGATGAGGCGATGAGAGTGCAGGCATTCTTGGACCACTAGGCTTGGTTGTCAACCGCAGAATTGGCTTTGCTGGGATCTGGGTCTCGCAGGCAGGAGATGAACTAGTGGAAAACGAGCGCTCGATGCCAGCTGCAGACGCCAAGGACATGCGGTTACTAGGCAGAGGTATCGAGGACGCTCCGGATGCGCTGTGGCTGGTGTTGGAGGATACTAAAGAGGCGCGGGATGCGGAAGCGGAAGCGGACGTAGTCACCGCCTCCGAGAATGACACTTGCGATGGGGAATTCAACTTGGATACGGAATGCGGGAGCGGGGCCAATGTGGTATTGATCTGCGTTACTCGAAGCGGAGCTTTGGGAAGAGATACTTTCGGTACAGGCTGGACGACCTCCGAGGTAACACTTCCATCCGTAAATGAAGGACGGGTCACACTGAAAGACGTTCGCGTGGGTGAGGTGGGTAGAGGTGATGCACGGGAAAGAGTGACTGGTGCACTAAGGGAACCGAGCGACGATTTTCTGTGCGGAATGGGGGAAGTCCCATCTGTCAATGATGGACGTGGGGCACTAAAAGACGTCTTTGAGGCTCCAGGAGACGTGGGTAAAGGTGGTACCTCCTCTGTCCGAGAAACAAGTGAACTGAAGGATGTACGAGAAAGGGAAAACGACGCGCGAAGGGAAGCAAGCGACGATTTCTTGCTCAAAGGTGTAACACACCCATCTGTCAATGAGGGCCGTGATGCGTTATGAGAGGTTTGGATTGGCGATGTAGGTAGACTTGAAAGTGGTCCTTCTTTGGCAGTGGAAGATATAGAAGGACGATGGGAGCTAAAGGATGTGCGAGAGAGGGAAAAGGACGTTCGAATAGAAGCCAAAGAGGCTTTTTTCTTCGATGATGATGCCTTGGTGACAGTCTTCTTTTGCGTGGGTGTTTCGTTGAAATGCTCCGTATTGGCCACAACGGACGATCGCTGGTCCGTTTTCCCCTTGACTGTCGAGGTCGATGATGCGTTGTTGCGACAAAGACTCGGAGACAGGCGCGTAATCAGATTAAGTAACCGTGTCTGCTTCTTGGGCGTTTTCGGCGGTTCGTCTTTCTCTCCTGTAGTAGGAGTGCGCAAAGTCGAGAACGAAGCAGCTCTAGGCTCTAAAGGTAGTGACTGGAGAGAGCCCTCGGTCGTGACGGACCAATGTGACTGAGAATATTCGGTTCGGTGGCGGTGTATAACCTCATGCTCCGATTTTGTGTTGGTCAGAGGAGGCGGGCGAGATGCACTGACGGCATCTGACACGAGGTAAGTGTTACTGGGAGACATTGGAATATGGGTTTTCGGTAGGACAGGAAATGTTGGAGAGGATCCTGATCGCTTCTTTCCCGCACGCAATGCCTGTTCCCTGAAAAATCCCGCCTCATGAAGTGGTGAGGCAGGAAGCGCAACGTTCTCTGGGGAACATGGTGTAGATACGAATGTGGAGCTGGTCGGTGATGCAGGGGTGCTGGCACACGGCGTCGTCAAATGAGTTTCCCGTGAGTATGCAAAAGAGAAATCAGAAACCGTTGGTGAAGGATGCGGGGAGTCCTTGTCGTCTTGCACGCGCAAAAACTTGCGAGGAAACGAACCACTGCGTTTGCGTGAGTCAATGTTGGCTAGAGAGTGAGCGACAGGCACTGGTGGGGGTGGATGAATATCCTGGGCCTGGGTCTGGTCAGAGGAAAGTGTGCTTGTGAGTGAAGGAAGACGAGACATTCGCCCAGATGATGAACGCGATCGCATTGTGCGGGATGACGCTGCCCTTTTCAACGAAAAGGCTGGAGAGGGAGGTGGGGCTGGAAGGTCCTGTGGAACGTCATCACAAGAATAGAAGTTTGAGAAACGAAAGACTAACCTTATCGAGTATATTACGGAAGGATGGTGCGATGGACTGCGTGTTCGGCTGGGTCATCTCTTGTTTCAGGAAACCCGGGGAGTGTGTACGATCCCCCTCTCCGTGTTCTCCTTCCTTACTAAGTATATATAGTGGAGATGATGGGGAATACCAACTAGTGTCATGGGGTGTCGTGGGTCCTTTGTACAGTGAAGGTTGGTATCTAGAAACATCTGGGTGGTCGAAATCGAATGAGCGGTGTGCACCGACTGAGGAAGATGGTGACGGTGACGGTGCGCGGGAATCAGATGCATACAAAGCGTGATTGTCGTCGATCCCGTTCTCTGAAAAGACGAAGTCGTACTGATGCTCTATCCATGATTGCACGCGATCATCAAGTACGCTTGTGTCTGAATCGGAGAGGAGCTGAATGAGAAGGGCGGCATATACCGCATCTTCCTCATTCATGGATCGCATCGTCGTGCGTGCTGAAGTTTAAGAAGAGCCGTGGGGGCGAAATAGCACGAAGATTTGGAGGATTAGTGGACGCACTTTATCACCACTGGACAACTGTGAGTGTGTCATAGGGAGAATAGCATGAACGGCACGGGTCGCTGATAAGATTAATCGGACGCGAGCCGATCACTTCAATTGACTATTTGCCAGATCAGGTCCCGTATTGCTGCCATCATAGCCCTTCATATGTAGTGCGCTCCGATCAAGACAAGTTCTTCCCAGCCCGCCTTTTCTCCCGCGCTCTTGAGTCCTTCTGGCTATATTCTGGAAACAAAATCTGACCATCTATTTTGCCCCATTCGTGCTCCATTGAGCCGAGATATAAGCCTGACTGTTTGTCTGATGAGAGTCACGAGACTGATTAGCCGCGTCCTCCCCAGCAGTTCAAGGGGAAAGACAAGCCCACTACTCGAAGTGTACAGATAGACACCCTTCAGCGTTGCTTGGATTGCTGACAGCTCTGTGGACAACATTAATCCCTACCAAAAGAGTTCCCCAATGCCCATGCTGAGATTTTTCAGAAGTGATCCCCCTCGAGGAAATGGGATCGACAATCGGATCCGTAAGGTCTGTCCGTCCCTTCCTGTTAGCTAATGTACAACAATCCTGAAGCGATTTGAATACTTGCGACGGTAATTAGATTATATTAATGTCCGTCCTGACCCCTGGAGATGAGGCAGGTCAAAGATGGAGTAAGTTTCGCAAGTGCATACTTACTGGGAAGCGCTTCGGGGTCAGGGGACGTGCTTTGAACCTACCTTCAGTTACTTATGCCATCAAAATTCTGTCAGAAGCGTAGTCCAATCGTGCACCACGCAAGTTCCTTGAAGTTGACCCGATTGTGTTGGGAGAAGAGAACACGTACACAAGGATTCCGAGTCACAGTGGTGCACTGGCAGCGGGTCGCCCCGTCGCGCTACGCAGAGAGGAAGACAAATATTCAGACTTCCGCTACAAATGCGTCAAAGTTAAGTGTCCATGTCTTTAACTTGAAGATGGCCTACCTTTCGTCTAGTCATGATCTTCCGAGGGCGACTCGTTGGAAGCAATGGCGGTTGGAGTATGATCCAGTTTCCAGATGGATGGTGGCTGTGCAACTCTTTTCACTTTGTGGCGATCAGTAAGTACTCGGTAATCCACGTCAGGGCTGGTCCTAGCGACACAGTGAATGCAAAATGTCCAAACGCAAGCAAAACTACGATATGGATGTCGATGGGGACAGCTCAGAAGAAGAAGAAGAAGTACGCATTCCTTCACCGTCTGCCTCCTCTCGCATCGTTCCGAACGCCATTACCAAGTAGACTCCAACCATCGTCGATGTCAACTTTGACTTCTACAATTTCAATGCAAACAACGATTACCACGCCATCAATCGGTTGTTGATCCAACTATTCGGCCCCGATGCCGAGAGCTTGCAAACGGGACCTCTCACGGACGTGTTATCCAAAGCTGCTGAAGAAAGTGGGGTCGGGAGTACGATCAAAATGGACGAAGAGGAAGGATCAGATCCATATGCGATTCTGACGGTTCTCAGTTGTCACGTATGTCGTATGCTCCATTTCCTTTGTCCTCGACAACTAACAAGCGTAGAATAATTCAGGTCTCAAAGGCGTGCTGGACTATGTGCTGTCGAAGACGAGCGCCGATCAGCGGTTCCATGACACCCTTTCATCTCTCCTACACAACCAACCTCAATCCCACGTAGGAATTGTTTTTAGTGAACGTGTCATCAATATGCCCGTGCAGGTCATGGCCCCGATGTACAGGATGCTTTCGGAAGAGATTGACGAGGCCATCCGGGACGTGAGTCTGTTATCTACTGTTTGACTGGGACACGGTATAATGCCGGTTAATGTACACTCAGGGAGAACCATATCAGTTCACACACTACCTGTTCATTTCGCGCGTGTACCGATTGACGCCAGAAGAAGAAGAAGCTATGGCTGCTGCTCAGCGACATTCAAAGCGATATAAATCGGCATCAAATTCCCAAATAGGACGGAGTAAGGATGGCATCTATGGATTCCATCCCGAGGACGATGAGATCATTCAGGTCAGTTGCTCGCTTACAAGGGACCCTAATGCATTTGTGGATCGACGCCGGCGCTGATCCCGAACCTGGTACATAGCATGCAACACATGTGTTGACATACTCGTTTACGAGCGCGCAGCCACGTGATCAGGAGAGTATCGGGTTGGATATTGCAGGTAGAGTAATGTTGGTGCCTGCGGAGAAGTTCAAAGACATGGTTAAGAAGATAGACGAAACGTATGCAGTGGCAGAATCAAGCACTGGAAAATGATCGATATGATCTATGCGATTTTTGGCGCCCATACGTCCCGACAGCAAGCACAGCTTGATAATGCCTGTCTTTCCGTTAATATGCCCGTTTAGCTCAGTGGTAGAGCGCGCCACTCGTAATGGTGAGGTCGGTTGTTCAATCCAGCCAGTGGGCAACGTTTTTGACTACCTATACTTGCAAGTTTCCCCGGTTAAACCTACTTTTTCTTTACTTCAAGGACGTAATTTGCCGAATCGTGATGCTCAGGTCAGTCCTAATTTTGAATAACTGCACGATCAACCCAAGGGCTTCTTCTCAGCGCATATCTCCCGCTTCTCAGGCTGGCTCGGCGCGAGCATGATGATGACTCTGCGCATGCCCCAGGAGAGTTTAACAGCATCGTAGGTTCTTTCTGAGGCCGGTGTCTCGCTTGATCATGATGGCCTCCAGCCATCTATACTCACTCGAGTGCCAATTGATATCGACACAATGATTCTCGAACATAATCATCCTGTCAACGGGTGGGTGGATCCAGGCAATAGCCTGTTCATTTCCTCTCCTAATTTTCACTATACGTTGGTCGTACCTCCCTCGCCGCTCATCCGAGTCGCTCCTATACGGTCAGTCCTCTTTCGCATCCACTCGATGGACAGTCATTACTTTCTTTTTCAACGAGCCCACCCTCAATCATCATGATAGCCCCTCCCAAAGATTTATAGATTCTAGGCCCATATGAGGTCAGCTGCAGTTCCAAGTGGGGCAAGACCGATGTGATGTTCGGCTTTGACTTATTCGACTCAAACGTGAGTGGAGAACATATCAAGTGAGTAGCGATCAGTAAAGATGTGAATGCACCCTCTCGCTAGAATACGTCTATAAGCCCCGCCGTCCGTCTCGCCAACACCATGCCACCAACGAACGCCGACCAACTACTGCTTCACGTCACCCCCGCTGCCTGCAGCAGTCTTCGCCTCCGATGCCTCCTGTGATTTCTTCCCAGCCATGCCATCAAGCAAGCCCAATAGAGACCCAGACATCTCCTTGGCCATGGCTTGTCTGTCCTCCTCCAACAATCTATCGAACTCGGCTTTATGAGCGGCGATGTAAGCTTGCTCGTCTTTGTATTGACGCTGTGCCTCTGCCCGCTTTTGTTCGAGGTATGTGGGCGGGATAGGAGAGTGAGAAGGCTAAGTGGGGAGACGGAAGAGATCAGCCAATACGAGGAGGCGGGATGGGAATACGTACCTCGCCGCTTATACCAAACAATGAGCTCACAGTGAATCCTCCAGATGAAATGCCCTTGGCTCGCCCCTTCCATTCAGCAATATGTCGTTCACGCGCCTCCGCTTCCTTCTTGGCATATTCAAGGGGAATATCTTTGCCGTGGTAAGCCTGAATAATCGGGCGTATGTCTTGAGGTTTGTAGATGCCGATCGCTGTGTACGATCAATGACAATGAGATGGATGATGCTACAGTGAGGAATGACAGAAGAACGTACACTCTAGGAAAGGAATCATGGCAATCAGACCCTTGTCGCCGGGGTTACCTTGCCATTTGGGAACCACAATGGAATTTTCGGGGTGTGTCGAGGTGTGCTCTTCGCTGGTGTCAAGGAGGATGACTTTTGAAAGGTCACGGTTGAGGTAGGAGAGATCCTTTGCAGCGTGTCAGAGAATTCTCAAGATATGGAACGGCGAATAGCCCGCTCACTTTGACGACCTTGCCATCCACAGACCGCGTCGCTTCACGGAAAAGTTTGTAGGTGATGAAGAAATTATAAGGATCCAGTTTCTCGATTATGGGGATGGCAGTCTGGAGGAGGTATATGTTAGCGGTGACCATGCAGAAGGGAAACTGGACGCACGTAGTGATGTTGCGTGGTAAATATTACGATTTCATAAAACTGAGATAGATAAGCGAGGAAATAGTCGACACCTGGGCGTTTCGCTGTTCGCCAGCCTTTTTGTCGCTGAGGTTCTATGAGTCAAGGTATTGCTACGAAATGGGCGACTTACATCCCATGTCGAAGTTACTAGCAAGTCATCCATAGATAGTAGGAGGGTGTAAGGCTTTTGGTGGGGACTTGGCAATGGCGGAGGGAGGAGTTCTGGCCATGCTGGCTTGTTGAAGTACTAGGAAGCAGACATGAACAAAATTCGACACGGGATGCCATCCAGCAGTAACTTACATCGAACATGTCTCCAAAGCGTACCTTGGTTCGGGCCCACCGACCTGATGGTGCATCTTCGATCTTCTGTCAGACCAACGGGCATCATTCATTGGCGCGAGAGGGAGGAAAGTATTGAAACATACCAATTTCTTATTTGCCAGTTCCTCAGATTCCCAATCGCGACCAAGATACAACACTTGCACACCAAGGGCAATAGCCAAGATACCTAACGAGACTCTTCCCAAGAACTTTCGGCGTCGTTCAATGGAGGAGAGCGAGTCCTTGGAGGATTTTGCACCCGTCCGCTCTGTCCTTTCTGTCTTTTCTTCAGGAGGTTCGAAGTCGAGACTAGGAAGAGACGACGTTGAAGAAGGTCCCGAAGCTGCTGCTGACGGGGGCGGTGGTGGTTGCCCGGGGGCTGTTGCTTTGGGTGGTATTTGGGATGCGAGACAGCGCACCGACCGCGGTGAGAACGAATGTGTTCGAACGGCCCCCCGTAAGACGACAGAAAACATGACAAAGAGAGAACGAAGAGACGGAGAGACGACGGAGAGAGTCTTGACTTTGTCTTGACCCTTGTGTTGGCGTTCCGACTTGACGCAGTGAAACTTTTTGGTATCCTTTGTTTGCGCGCTCTGTATAACCGCAACTATTTTTACCACGGCCTCTGACACAGGGGTCCTCCCTCTTCAAGTTGAGTCGTCCTCGCTGTAGTACGTGCTGCTTGTATTCATGTCAAAAGACTTTCAAACAGGATGGATTCTCTCTCGGAATTTGACGTTCGATTCGGGGCAGTTTGAATTGAAACCGTACCGATCTCACGCCGCCCATCGTCAGCCCATCGGCCCTTCTTCCTGAGGTATATAAGCCGTCCACAAAGACTCTTCACGCCTTTCCTTGTCTTTATATCTCTGTACAAGATCATGGCACCAGTCATCGTTCTAGATCGTTTTTACCTCGCGATTACTCTGCTGGTCACAGTCCTGTACCAGCTCCTTGGCTTTGCTATTGCATGGACGTTCAAGTTTGACAAGATTACAGATTTCACAGGCGGTGAGTTTCTCTGTCATCCGCAATTCGCTCGTAGTAATGCTCAGCTAACTTATTTTATCAGGTTCTAATTTCTTCATCCTGGGTTAGTTAGTCCCGTTTTGACCGACGGGATCCGATCGTTTCACTTCGTTCGTAGCCTTGATGACATTGCTCCTCGGACAAACATTCTGTGCAAGGAATCTACTGGCCAGTATATTCGTCATGATTTGGGCTATCCGCCTTGCATGTGAGTCTCTCTGAATTTCTCTTTTGTTCTGTCCCCCATCGATGATCGCGACTGTAGCATTCCTTCTCTTCCGCGTATTGAAGCGGGGGAGCGACGCTCGCTTTGATGGCATTAGACACCATTTTTGGAAGTTCTTTGGTACGAATCCAGTCTTTTTACCTCTTCGGCGTACCCACAATCATTACTTCCCTCCAAGGCTTCTGGATAGGTGAGCTAGAAGCAACCTGAACTCATCTGTCTCCGCTGATAATACTTGACAGCACAGATTTTATGGGCAAGCTCCTTGTTGAGGAGTACATATTTCTGTCCCTAACTGGCTCCCCGCAGGTCTGGACTGTTTCCCTCCCTGTTACCATCCTCAACTCCCCGGCGGTCTCTGGAGCTGACGGGGGTGTTTGCGGTCACCCCACTTTCGGAGGGCGAGACATAGCAGGGATAGTGATCTTCTGGCTCGGCTGGTCGCTCGAAACATCTGCTGACTTCCAGAAGGTCGGTTGCTTGAACTGAGAGGAATAGCATGACATCTAACGGATCCGATAGTATCTATGGAAGGCCTCCAATCCTTCCAAGGATGCCATCATGAACGTAAGTACATCCGGTTCTTGGACACATGCCAGTGATGTGCATCGCCTTATCATGCAGGTCGGACTGTGGAGCTGGTCTCGCCACCCTCCATACTTTGCAGAGTAGGCGACGCTCCACTACCTCGTTTTCAACTTTTTGAAAGTCGTTTGATTATCTAGGATTCTCTGTTGGTGGGGGATCTGGGTGTTGTGTATTTCTCCCGCTATATCAACCAATAGCGATCTTAGCTCGTCTGCACGTGCCGCTCTATATGGCTCGATCGTTTCTCCGCTCTTCACGATGATGTACGTCCCTCGTTTCGTTTTCTTCGGACACGCCGGTGGGGTTTTACATATTTTCGACGATTTTAGTATTCTACTCTTTGCATCTGGCATTCCACCGGCCGAGGAAGCACAAGCCCGAAAGTTCTATTCCCTTTCCGGCGAGGAAGCAGGGAGAACACCGAGCTCCACCTCCGACCTCCGAGCTGCGACTCCATGGCTGAAATATCAATCCTACCTGGGGTCAACGTCGATTCTGTTCCCCATCCCGCCCGTTATCTACCGATCACTTCCGAAGATGGTCAAGGAAACGGTGTTGCTCGATTTCCCGATGTATAGGACGTTTGAGACGGAGGAAGGGGAACAGCAGGCAGATCTGTTGTAATGTCCGATTGTCCGCGTGTTTTCATGTGCAGAACGGTAGCGCTTTTTGCTTCGAGCTTCGTGCAAGAATAAAACCAGAGTTAAATCAAAGAACTCACTCCGCAGGGTTTCAACGGATAATGGTGCATGGTTGTGAAATCAGTCTAGAATGCTGTTGCTGAAAGACACATTGGAGTCGAGGCAATGATAGCAAGAAGGAAAGTCCACAGTTGAATCGCTAATGATGGTACGAACATATACAAGCATGTGCGTGATGCGGCATCACCAGATGAATGGTCGGAATACCTGGCATAAAACGACATCTCATCGACTCGGAGCGTGTCACCACATCACATGAGCCTCTTCAATTCCTGACGTGCTGCCTCGGGCTGAAGCCTCTCCATCTTCTTCTGTATTTCCTGCCAACGAGACGTGATGCTGCTGATCTCTGGCCTGGTAATCTGGAGACCCTTTTGGAGGACCTTTTCGATTCCCTTTTGCAATCCCAGCACAATTTCGTAGTCGACGGCCATCGGAACCATATCGGCGAAACGCTAGTATCTCTTTCGTCGTTTTCGTTTTTTTCCCAAGGGACGAAATTTGGGGCTGTGCCTCGTATAGCACGCCTGAACGTTTGTTGGTATCATGATGGGCGAATGGTCTGGAGGAAGCCATCTTCATTTCTGAGTGCCCTCCAGTGTCCACTCGACGGGATAGGTCTCTGGCGAACTTGCTCAGTGCGTACAGTACGTCGCCAACAGGGTCATTGGAAGGAGCTCTCGGCAACTCGCTAAGCCTTGTTTCTGTGTCCCGAATCGCATTCACCGTTCAGAAGTCGCGCTCCGTGACGACAAGCGACCACTTACCTCTTCGCAATGAGCTCGGACAAGATAATGCTCAATCTCTCTGTCACTGTGGTTGCGAGGTCGCTGATCTCTCGTTCGTGGATCTTCCAGGTCTCATTGCGAGCATTACTTCCTACATAGAGAAGCCGAGTTGTGTGATTCTGTTGACCGTGGCTTGCGAAAGTGAGTCTCGTAATGTCTGCTCTGGCTTGCAGTGAATTAATGCAACAGTGAAGCGGACTTCGAGAATCAAGGCGCACACCATCTCGCCAAAACCTTTGACCCCGAAGGAAAGCGAACAGTCGGTAAGCTGCATCTCTTCATTCCGAGGCAGAAGCACTTAACGTTTGTCTAGGCGTTCTCACTAAGCGTGATAGCATTCCCGCGGGTGATGAGCTCGCCTGGGTCAAGTTCATACGAAACGAAACTGAACCCCTAGTGAACGACTGGTCCTGCGTCAAACAGCCTTCCTCTCAAGAGCTCTTCAAGGGAATCACTTGGGCAGAAGCTCGTTGTCACGAAAACGAGTTCTTCACTGCAACATCCCTTGGTCTTCTGAGGATCCGCAGTACCAAAAGTTGTTGAGGATGAGCTGTCTGCCACTGATCTTCAAGGAGATGTAGTTCCTGGTTCATTGTCATCTGAAACATTCTTGTTGTGAAGGTACTTGGTGGGATCCTTGGATGGATTCAAGATCATGCACTGAGCATGATGAATGCAGTCATGATGGGTGGACTGAAAGTCACAACCTGAATGGATCTTCTCCACAGCAGGAAAGTACTTGAGAGCATAGCTAACTACTTTCTGGATTGATTGTTGCATTCTGTTGCATTCCTTGAAGGTCACATTAAGGAGGAAGTGACAAGTGTATAAATACAAGGTGATTCACCAGACAAAGGCACACCAAATGAACAATGACCAAGAGATGAGAGGCAGAAGCTTCAATGAGAGCCTCAGAGAATAGATCACAGTTAGCCTCACATAGGCTGGCAAAAGCCTCAAAAACACAACATAATTGTCCATGTAAATCAGCTACATGTGGCTATACATGACTAAATGGGCTACACAATGGAATAGGCACATAACAAGATACTAGTTGTAGATGGGGAGAGAAGCTTGTGTCACTGGCTCAACATATTCAATTCCTGAATGAACCTGTCTGATAGGAATTGCAAAGTAAAATAGATCCTTGCCAGGACGTTTGAGAGCAACCCTTGAGCTCTCAGGAACACTGTACTTCTCCTCACCTGGTGGCACATCTGTCATGCCAAATGTTGTCTCCCATGAAATAAGCTTGCCTCCAGAAGAATACCAACTTGGGCGTGGAACATTGAAAAGCTCGAAATGGTCTGGTGTGTTGACAGGAATCTGATTCTTGAGATCAAAAAAGTCGAGGCAATATTGTCCATACTGCTGCATGCCCCCAGGCCAGATGCGGATGGCAAGGCTGGAGTCAGTAATTGGAAAATAAAGAGTTTCAGCATTCCCTGGACTGCCAGGCTGTGGTTTGTCCTAGTGAAAAAGGCACAAGGACCATCATTAGCACATCACAGGCAGCAAAAATAGAATGGACACACTCCAAGGATGGCAATCTCTCCATTTGGTGCACAAGCAATAAGTCTGTCCCAACTCTGATTGTACAGCTCCAGACATTCTTCAAGGTTGTCATCAGTGGCCCCATACATGCTCTTGAGGTAGGCTTTCAGAACCTCTGGTGAAGTGGAGCACCAGCGGCGGTGAGGATGGTGCTGACTCATGTATTCATCCATCCTGGTCCGGAAGGTAGGAAGAGTGCTCATGGGCCCAGTTTGGATATACTGTGAAACTGTTAGATAAGATTATCTGCAAGAACACAAATGAAATCACACCAAGTACTCAGGGTGACTAAAGAGTGACATGATGTTGGGTGTGTTGGTTCAAGAGTTGTTCACACAGATAGGGGTTTCGTGTTGGAAGATTTTCAGACTCCGACGTGGATCTGGAAATATGTATGTCTCCGATAAGAGGGCCGGATATACAAGCATTTACGAACATGTACGAACATGATGATGATGCATAATAGCCGAGTACCCAACAGCTTCGAACGACTTGTTTTGCCGAGGACAACGAGGACCCTGAAATCTCCTTTTCATGGAGAGGGGACATCCTTATCTTGATGTGCGCTACGTAAATAAAGCTTTGGCAGTCTTGCAAGGAGGGCGTGGTGTGACACTGAACCTGTACCTACTTCCGTTCTCTCAGCCGTTTATGTCTCTCCCGATCATCATCTATCCATTTGAATATCTCGCCCCTCGATAAATGTGTGTCCCTCACTCCCGCTCCGCCTCGGTGGTGTGATCCGGGGGCAGAGATGGGTGGAAGAGAGGAAGAGGAGGTGGGAGGGACAGACTCAAGGTGTTGAGCTTGAAATCGTCGTGCGGTGAGAACGTGCATGGCTTCTTCGATTCGGTGAGGTTCAATCATATATTTCGCCGATGTGCGCCTGTTTTCGAGGATCTATGGGAGCGAGAGCATCATGTGAGTGCATGAAAGGGAGGTGAGAAGTGGGACGCACCTGTTTCGTGCTAGTCAGATTCGGTAACTGTCTTCTAACTTGAACGACACATTCAACGATCTGACGAAGAATGCGGCAGACATAGTCTACATAAAAGGACATTAGCTTGGCATGCCTGTACGGATGGGGTGAGTGGAGAACACATGTGTGACCGAAAACACCCCGGAGATAAGTACGAGGACGTACGAGGAAGATTCGGCAGCTGGTGGCGGGTGATGTGCCTTTGCAGGAAGTGATTCACAGAACGTGTTGAGGAAACACTCGTTCTGTGAATCAGAGGTTGTGGATTCAGTGATTGATCGAGGCCTGTTTGTCGTAGGGGTCAGTTCGAGAGAGGGCGTCGTGGGTGAACGCATGGAGAAGAACACACCTTTTGCCACTTTTCGATGACTCGGATACATTCCCATAAATCCTCTCCGGAGCGGGAAAAAAATACTGTACAATCAACGCGTCACATCGCCGCTCGGCGGCATTGAGGATGACAACTGGTCCAACGCGGGCTGTCGTACGAAAATGAGTGAATTCTTTGTGAAGAAGGAATCGTTCAAATCCCGGCAATCACCTGCTTTGTCTGTAAGATTTTCTCTCGCTGGAGTGCAAGCGAGCGATGTTGACGAGCTTCTTGCTTCGAGGACTCCATCGGATCATGATTTGCGCTTTGGATCTGCCAGTGGGGCTGCTCCAACAGCGAGGTGACGAACTGATCGCGAGCGGCACTAGCATGCTCCAACTGGTTTGACCCATACGATTGACCAACCTTGCTTAAGCCATCCAATGGTGAGCTTAGGGAGACCCAACTCAATTGCGGTAGCTGCGGCTTCCCGGGCGAGATCGGTACCTCGCAGTAGCCTGTGATAGCGACCTCTAATGGGTAACCCGATCCATGCGATTTCATGGAGGAGACCGATAGAAACAGAATATGCATGAATAAGGGGAGGCTGATGAGTGAATATTTGAATGCGAACCCAAATGACATCGTGCTGTGGTACCCCGTCATCGGATCGTTTGCGAAACAGATGATGGTTACTGGCAACGGGTGCATTGACCCGTCCACTCGAGAGAGGGGATGGTTGAAGCGAAGGTCGACATCTCACCTTACTAATCCATCGAGCCAATCACAAGTTTGCGACTGTTCCACGGTCACTGGCAACTTGAAGAGAGCAGTGATTAATCTACAAAATCTATTAGACCCGGTTCCACCGTTGGCGCACCTAGTCCCTCAGTAACCTACCTCACGGTCACATAAGTAAACCACTTATGGGGCGGGAAAAAGGTTGCTAGATGATTGTGTAGTTGAACCACAAGCATAAAGTACTTGACGGAACTTGAATTCGGCTGTGACTGAAACAAGGATTAGCTTCCCATGCCAATTGCAAGTGCTGGGACTTATTGCTTGAAGTCCAGCCTGAGAATCGTCAAGTACGAGTAAGGGTGCAAGGGAAGAGTGGTAGTGACGTACATGACAAAATCTAAGGAATAGGCAGGAATGCCCAACTCAGCCGCTGCCTGGAAGGGGCGGAAACGACTATATTCACCTAAGGAATAGGCAGGAATGCCCAACTAGGTACTATAAGTGATAGGACTAACAAAACAATGTAAGTACTCACCTCAGCCGCTGCCTGGAAGGGGCGGAAACGACTGAGGTGCTCAGGAAATGAGTCCGGACCCTTAAGTACATGGGTGGAGATGCGCTCGCATAAGTCCGATGTAACTCCGGTCCGGAATGCCCGAAACCGGGTGCTAAATGTCATGGAATGGTAAGGATAATAATAGGGAATGATGG
>JBBPRG010000158.1:0-19272 GCA_038092895.1 Chalciporus pseudorubinellus | reverse complement strand
TGTAACCAACAGGGTCAGGGCAAGGTAGGATCTTATCAGGTCTATCTTTATTCGCTATTGTTTAGCCGAACTGGAATGGCCCAGATTCAGAGTCTGAGAGATGCGGGGTAATAACGCACGAGGCCTTGACTGAGATAACTCTCCTGAAATGGTCACAGCCGACAAAGGATCATCTTCACAAACGTCATTCGGAGCGCCGCGGGAGAACCTCACACAGAATCTGGATTCTGCACCCATGTTAGACTCAGCTTCCATAACGGTGTGCGTTTCTCGACATTGGATACACACGATGATCGCTAAGACTTGTACTTGGCATGGGTCCGAAAACATGATATTTCCACGCTAGTGTGTCCCTTCGGGTGTGTGAAAGCCTTGCTTGAGAGCAAGGCCTATTTTTTATCGGTCGAGGCGAAAATGTACACTCAAGTGCGAATTTTTTGACGGCATTCTGAATCAACACCTTCCCGCGGCACGCAGGCAACTGAATTGAAGGTGAAACAAGTCTGACTGAACTTTTCACTGACAAACAATGTCGGAGAAGTGTCGGAGCTGTTTATACCTGGGACACTATGATTCAGTCAATGCCATTTGCGTTCGCGGAACAACGTGGAAGGTACTCAATGGCGCGGTGGCTCTGCTGGGTCGTGACTCGGACGAGGGTGCTTATCACGTCGCATCGCCCAAGCGGTCGCCACATTCCCGCCATCTCACATCATCATGCCACCAATGGCATGGGTTGTGCGAAATCACTGGATGGCCCAAAGTGATGACCGTCGTGACATGCAACGTAATCCAAGCCACGCAGTTTTTGTAAGTGAGGATACTTGTCGGACTACCCCGAATAAAATTGATTCGTCAACGGTCAAGATGCAAAGGTCACAGTGTGACGATTCAGCAACCCACGATCAGCATGCGCTCATCCACAAATGTAGGAGGCGAGAATCCTATGCGGTATTTGCACGTTCGCAGAAGTACTGAAAGAAAGGACCGTGTACGCACGACCGCAACAGTCACATCCCCAAGACTTCGCTCGGATCTACTATTAATTCAAGTATGGAAGTGGTAGTCAATACCGCCGCGGTTAGATTAGATGGGACAGTTGTAATCTTTTTGGTCATTGTGACAAGTGTGTGACGCAATATTTGGTTTACTTAATCTATCCGCATTCCTGTGAGTCACATGTGACATGGACATGGTCTTGTCCTCTTTGAGTCATTTCCTTCAAAATTACTCCAATTTGTGAAATTTCCATTCCTCCTGTGCCGTCCCCATATTTAAGGTCCTGAGCCAGTGCCGCGTCCTTTCTCTCAACGTCCCGCTATCCCTTCCATCGTCGTCGTCGTCCTTGACGACGTATCCCGTCTGACATCCTTTGCATACAATTAGCCTTTGTTCCTCATGTTTGAGGAGATATGCCTTACATGCTCGCGACGTCTCCCCGACGACAGGTAGTTTTCCTTTCAGAATCTCTTGTTCATTCCTAATATACCAAATAGTCGTGCATACTGCAGTGACGAGTGTGAGACTCAGGACGTTCACAACTCCCCTTCTATCTCCTCCGCCAGCAGCGCTCTCTCTTCCCCGCACATCGACTACGCTCTTGGCGGCGAAGTGCCCGCATTGATGCCTTCTGCTCTCGGTAATGCACTGAGCAGCTTCCGGAAGCGCGACAGATATTCCACTTCGTCCTCTTCCACTTCATCCGTTTCTTGGTCCGTCTTCACCGATGCCGAGGAGGACGAACCCGTCGTCGGAATCGACGATGATTCTGCCTACGAGGGCGAGGGCGGCATTGATCCTTCAGTTCGCTCTACGGGTTCCCATCATTCATCAAAATCATCCAGTTTGATGTACACTCGTCGACCATCCACAACCAACCACCATTCATTGATCCCCCTTTTGCACTGTCGCACTTCTTCGAGTTCCTCTTTCGGTCAAGTTTCCTCACCGCCCGAGGACGACGTTGAATTCCCGCATGAACCTTCCCTTCCGACTCGACATGAGCCGCCCACCTCTGCACGAGAGCGAGAGAAGGACAAGTCCACTGTCACTTCCAAAACCAAAAAGAGTCGCAACCGTGCGAGTCTGCCGGCGTACTTCTCGCTTCTGCAGATAAGCTCTCCCCAGCGATCGGAGGAGCTTCCTGCTTCGGGCAACGTCGTTAGCCTTAACTCCAGACCTTCCCCCTCAACTCCAAAATTGGCTTCATTGTTTACTGCGTCTGGCTTGCGTTCCACGGTAGATTCTACGCCGCGCAGTCGACACTGCGAACCACAGACGTCGCGCAACTCCGACTCTCCTTCTCACTCTCCTTCTCGAACTCGCCAGGGTACCATGGGACCCGATCCCCGTGGGCGTCAAGATAGTCGAGGCAGCGTTGAGCAAGTCTTCGATTGGACCTGTGCTCCGCTGTCCAGGGGTCGGCCTACCGCTCGACGCAATAGCTCTCCGCTTCCCAAGATGATGCACTCCATGCAGGAGTTTGAGGATCCAGCGCTGATTGCTGGTGCTGCTGCCCAAATCGACAGGCGTGGCCGTTACCGCACACACGAACTCGAAGGTCAACGATCGTCGCGCGATGCGCCTGGTTATGGAAATGGGCGCAGCGGCCTGAGGGAACGTGGACGTGCTGCAGGACGCTGGTAGCCTTGCGCGGTCATGCGTCCGGGCGTTCGCATCTTCCCGACGATACTCTAAAATCCCATCGGTTCCACTTGCGGTTCTATTACGTCTTCGCAGGGCCCGGGGAAACGGATTGCGGGCTGTGCCTACGATCATCATATCACTCAACTCAACTCCACCCTCCAGCATCACAAATTCACTTCAGCATTACTTCCCTACTCGTCCGTTATTTCATTCCTAGGTACTATATCTATATATCAAGAGCAGCAGGTCATCGACCCAAGAAAACTTACGGAACTCATACCATCATAGGCAACTTTGCCCGATACGCATTTGCTATCTATCGCTCTCGCATACAAAACCTACAATACTCTCGCATTGATGATCTTCATGCCGCATACTTTGTTTTACTGTCATTACGGAGCTACTTCAAATTCACACTCGCAGTAATAGTACATCCATTGCAATCACGATGTGTTACTAGACCGGTATATCATATTATCAAGTAGGACCTCAAGACACGGAGCAAGTCACGTGACTCGGAGCTTCTGATGCCGGTGGGGTTTCCACATCAGGAGTACACCGCCAGAGGATAGACGCCGGCTGGGCCAAACCGGTACGTGAACAGGACCCGAGGACCCCTTTTGTTATTACAAGCGACAGGGTCAATTCCTTGATTCCTCACTTGGAGAAAACGGAGGCTGGAGGCGATAGAGGGGAACCCCAACGATTGTGCTTGAGTACGCATATAGATACCGCGCGTCGTCATTACCTGGCCTTCGTGCCACCCAGTGACAGCAAGGTCTGGCGAGAGCAATCACAAGATAAGAGTCCTGATATACCTATCGATATATCGCTACACGGTGCGGAAACGTGTTCATCGGAGCGAAACCAAGATAAGCCAGAATTTACAACGCAAGCCTTTCAAGCTGGCGACGTGGGTAGCAACCACTTTTTCTGTCCCTTGAAATGTGATTCGTGACAATGGGCATAGAATGGTGAATCATAAAAGTACAATAGGTTGTACATCCGGCCAAGCGGTGCATGGACCCCCCTGTAAATGGGGGTTGCATTCCCTTATTGGTTGGTGAGCCATGCCTTGACAGTCGCTGCAGCAGCCTTGAGACCAAGGCCTTTGCCCATTCATTCTCTATCATTGACCGTCATTGTCTGATAGGAACATTACGGATTTGCTGTGGCGACACTGTGGGCGCTGCATGTCAACCCAAACAACAGAACAGCCAACTAGTCACCATTGATCCAATTATTCTGCTGGACATTGCTCAGGACACTGGTCCTACACGCCAAGAGCCTTCTTCAAGGCTGGAATCCACTACAGAGTCAAGCCAAATCACCTCCACGCCATCTGCCTCAAGTCAGCTGATTCTCCAAACACCGCCTCCCGCTTCTTTGGTCCCCGCTACACGTCCCCGTGCTCTCGTAGAGGACTGCGAGGGTGACGCACCCCCTGCTGCTTCGTCAGGTAAGGTCTCAATCTTGCTTGGTACTCACCTTTCGTAAGCTGAAGGTGTTGTCTGATTATTGGGCTTACATTGTTATGTTAACAGACTCAGTAAGGGCCTATAAGAGACAAAGACTAGACAGTGCAAGTACTGTCGCCTCCGACTCCGCCTCCCTCACCGCTATTGACCGCGGTCTTCGTGTACAAGGTTCCTCAACAGATACGATGCATATCCCTCGTTCCGACAAAGCTTCAACTTCATCGCTGTCCATCAACTCTGCCTTAGAAGCTGGCCCGTCTACCCACACATTGGATAGAGCCGGTCATTCTAATGGACTCATCAACATGAATGGATTCACTGCATCCAAGGCTAATGGATCTGTCAATGGATCATCACCGATGAGCAATGGTGTTTCTAAGCCCAGCTCTTCTATAGCGCGCGTATCTCTGCCAGGCACCACGCTGTATGACGACCCTTATGTGGACAGAGAAGAATTTGTGAGATTAGTTATACAAAGTCTACGAGATGTAGGTTATATGTAAGTTAATCTTTCTCTCCGTCCTCTACGCCATTCTGAACTTAACTCCTCCAGTGAGTCTGCTGCCACCCTCGAAGCCGAGTCAGGTTACTCCTTGGAGGCACCAGAAGTGACCGAATTCCGTCAGCATATTCTCGATGCAGAATGGTCAGCTGCAGAATCGCTGCTGTCGCACCTCACTGCCGCAGATGAGGTGGCTCTTTGGGTACGATCGACACGCTTCTTTGTAATAGAATTGATGGGTCTGACCTACATCTATTCTTAGGAGGCGCACTTTCTCATTGGAAAGCAGAAATATCTTGAGTTGCTGGAGGCACGGAAAACCACAGCGGCCTTGCAGGTCCTACGTAACGAGTTGGCCCCTCTAAGCACAGATCCAGAACAACTGCACGCACTATCGAGGTAGGGATGTAGATACAGATAGCCGTCCAGCGTACTCACTATCTCCATTACAGCCTAATAATGTGCTCGGATCCTGCGGATTTGAGGCGACGCGCAGCATGGGACGGCGCATCCGGAGCGTCCCGAAGAATACTGCTATCTGAATTGCAACGTGAGTCGTATGCTGTATAACCTGTGTTCCGTGCTAACGTGAGAAACCACTTGATAGACTTCATACCCTCTACCACCATGGTCCCCTCCCGGCGGCTTGCGACCCTTCTCACACAGTCAAGGCATTATCAAAGAGACCATTGCTTATATCACAATGCGCCCATGAACGCTGCTTCTTTCTCGCTATTCTCTGATCATCATTGTGACAGAGATGGTTTCCCTTGCGTAACCACAACAATACTTGATGTACATACTGACGAGGTGTGGAATGTGGCCTGGAGTCATGATGGCTTACGCTTGGCTAGCGCAAGTAAAGACAAAACAGCTATAATCTGGCGGGTTGGGGCAAGTATCTCATTATATCCTGTGAGATCTCAGCTGATTCCCCCACAGTCAGACGCTGAACCTTCGTCCCGTGAATGCGTGGTGGAGTTCACTCTCCGGGAACATCCCTTCCCTGTTGGTTCATTGGCGTGGTCACTTGACGATTCAATCTTGGCTACTTCTGCGGATCACCTAATATTACTTTGGGATACCAAGGTAAGTGATGGCCCTTGTTAGCGTATCGTCCAGCTTTACCAAGTTCTAATAGACTGGGAAATGTTTACAAACTCTTGATTCTCATTCGGAAACTGTGTCCTCCCTTGTGTGGTTACCAGATGGTTCGGGTTTCATGTCTGCGAGCCTGGATCGCAGAATTTTTTCATGGGTATGCTCGATTCGCTGATGTATTCTGAGTGCATCTTACCTTTCCTTAAGGATATGACTGGGAAATTTCGTGATGACTGGGCCGGCGTGCCCATGCGCGTCACCGACATGGCTGTCACTCCAGATATGACAAGACTTGTAACGATTGGAATGGACTACGTTCCAATACCACCAACGCCATCGGAGGTTGCTCGGGGTGTCAGTCGAGAACCAACACCACCCCCGACAAATAACGGAAACGGTGCTGTGGCGAATGGGCCTCGGCAATCGGAGAATCGGATGCTCGTGTACGACTTGAAGACCAAGACCATTGAACTGTGAGTTACATCACTCAACATTCCCAGCTGCTCTGAACTGTTTTTGCAGGTCGCTTCCTACGGAGGGTGAACTCACGAGTGTGAAGGTCTCTGAGGACTCGCAGTTTGCCTTGATTAACCATGCACCAGATGTAAGCAGCGTTAGCATTCTAGTTCTGTCTCGTGTACTCAAGAGGTTACTTCTAGGAGGTACACCTATGGGACCTGAATGAGGGTCGGCTTGCCCGTAAATTTACTGGGCAACGCCAGGGGCACCACGTTATTCGGAGTTGCTTTGGAGGTATAGACAATAACTTTGTGGTTAGTGGTAGTGAAGGTGAGTATCAGTTGTGTTCGTCCCGGCCGTATCCTCACATTATTGTCCCAGACCGTAATGTTTATGTCTGGCACCGAGATACCGGTGTCCTGCTTGAAGTCCTCCCGGGTCACGGCATGGGCAGCGTAAATTCGGTTGCATGGAATCCTCGGAACGAACGGATGTTTGCGTCCTGTTCTGACGACTGTACGATTCGGATATGGGAGCCGTTGCCCAGTCATCCCGCCAATACGCTGTCGTCTTCGACTGATGTAGGAAGGATTGGGAAGGGCAAGGGCAAACTATAGGATTGTTCAGAGTGGTTGGGCATCACAGAGCGTATTAACCGTTCTTCATTTGCATGGATAATCAGCATAGGATAACCTTCAATCTCTCTTGCTTTCCCTCTCTGGTACACATATTGATCGAACATTGCGTTCGTGATCTTTTCTCCAAATTAACCAATGTCATGACATGTTACGCACAGTATAGATTGTTATAGTAGCACTCCAACAGGGACGTAAGATATTTCAATGCAAAGTATCGTTCTAACACTGATATCTTCGAAGTCGGTAGCATCGCCATGTGCATGATCAAGCCTAT
This sequence comes from Chalciporus pseudorubinellus, assembly GCA_038092895.1. Lineage (NCBI taxonomy): Eukaryota > Fungi > Basidiomycota > Agaricomycetes > Boletales > Boletaceae > Chalciporus > Chalciporus pseudorubinellus. Next base: position 12,174 of record JBBPRG010000158.1, on the reverse strand, counting down.
GTCTGCAGTCACGAAAATCAATGACACGTGATCCAGACGCGTTGATTGTTCCACGCTCCCCCTGCACATTCTCGACCAACACTAATGAGGGCTCTGACGATTTTGGTCCTGCTGGCGTTCTTGCGACACGTCCTGACTCGCGAGTCCGCTTGGAATGGCAAGACCCCACCTGGATCCGACAAACTTCGCGCTTTCTTGCCGTTCTATGTCCCGCCTGGCGCAAAAAGTTACGATTCTTCTTCGCCATTGATTCACTACCGGGGTCAATGGAGACAGTCTTTTTCCGGCCTGCACGTTGAAGGAACATCTCGATGGACCGACCAACCTGGCGCTCGAGTATCCTTTTCTTTCGTAGGAACTGGCATCGAGTGGTTTGGATCTCAAGACAGGAATCATGGCATTGCGACAGTTTTCATTGACGGCCAGAAGGTGGACGACATCGATGCTTGGAGCTTCTTTCCCAGACATCAACAACGAATCTTTTGGAAGTACGACCTTCCCTACGGGAGACATGTCGTAGAAATCGAACACACCGGAACGGGAGGAGAGAGTGCATCCGGTCCTATCACAGATATCGACGCCATGGTCGTAACGAAAGGTCGAAATTACGCTCCCCCGACTTCTCCTTCAACGAGCGAGAACGTCTATGCCGAGGACGACGGCTCACTGGGAAACCAATGGTCTTTGGTACAACATGGATCCACAGGCGTTGCTGCTATGCAATTGGCGGTCATATCCCCGACCCACGCTCTCATAGTCGACAAAGTCGAGCATAACCCCTTATCTATCAACGGCCATCCAGCTTGGGGGGCACTTTATAACCTCGATACTGGCGCTGTAATGCCATTGGAAATGCAGTCGAACTCTTTCTGTGCTGGCGGAACATTCCTGAGCAACGGGACCCTTGTAAACGTCGGAGGAAACCCTGTTATCGATAGCTTCACCTCGCCTGCTGACTTTGGCCATCTGGATGGGCTGCAAGCCGTTCGCCTCTTCCATCCTTGTTTTTCCCCGGATGTCTCTCGGTGCCGAATGTATGAAGACCACGCTCGCATTCGCATGGCAAGTCCCAGGTGGTACAACACCGTCCTCAGGCTATCTGATGGCAGTGCGCTGATAATCGGGGGGTCCAAGAAAGGTGGATGGATCAACAATGCGACAGTCAATAATCCTACTGTGGAGTACTGGCCACCGAAGTCCATCCACGGCTCCAAAGGATTGCCCATCCACCTACCATTCCTCGTCGATACGCTCAATGCCAATCTATTTCCGATCGCCTTCGCCCTACCGGATGGTAAAGTATTCATCGCTGCTAATCAAGATGCCATGATCTACGACTGGGAAGCAAACAAGGAGCGGAGGCTTCCACGAATACCCAATGGAGTTCGTGTCACATATCCAATGGCAGGCGTCGGACTTCTCCTCCCGCTGTCCCCCGACGACTACACGCCCGAGGTGCTGATATGTGGCGGTTCCACCGTCGACGACACAACCCCCGGATACGAAATATCATCACAAGATCCCGCGTCCACCCAGTGTTCTAGGATGGTCCTTACTGAAGCCGGAATCGCCGCTGGGTGGAAGGTAGAGAGCCTTCCCGAACCCAGGCACATGCCTGACGCGGTTCTACTCCCGACCGGCCAAGTTTTCATTGTCAACGGTGCTATGTCAGGGATCTCGGGATACGGAAATGTCAAGGGCCAGGTGGGGGGTTCGAACGCGGATAAGCCAACGCTCACGCCCGTGCTATACACGCCCGACGCACCTCCTGGTCGGAGATTCTCGACAACGGGTATGAAATCAAGCTCGATTCCTCGTATGTATCACTCAGTGGCAACCTTGACACCCGCCGGTGATATCTTGGTTGCGGGGAGCAATCCAAACCTGGACAGGAGCGAGGTGATGTTTGGGACTGAGTATAGAGTGGAGCGATTCCAGCCGCCTTACATGAAGGCAGAGCGCCCGATCATCAAGCATCTCCCCACCAACATCCACTATTCGCAACCGTTTGGACTGGACATCGAAATGCCCTCTGGAGTCCGTACCATGAATCAATCAATCCAAAGTGAGTATGCACCTGCATCCGCATTCATGTTGGCGTCTGATTGTTCCATGGAGTTGCATTGATGGATTTGGGCTTTGTCACGCACACCATACACGCCAACTCTCGACTAGTCTATCTCACAATCTCTTCATTTCACGGAGACACCATGACAGTCGATGGGCCCCCCAATAGTAACGTTTACCCTCCAGGTCCAGGATGGATCTTCCTGGTCGTTGATGGAATCCCAAGTCATGGAAGGATGGTTATAGTTGGGGACGGTCAAGACCCCCCACTGGAGAACGACGCCTGGGAGAAGTGAGTGCACATCTGTGATCACCTACAGCGATTAATAGCTTCCGCAGTATGCTCAAGCAGACTATCGTTGACCAGTATGAAGCATCTAAGAAGAAAAATAAAGCTCATGAAACGCCGGAGTCCGAGTGACACGTTGGACATTAATGAACAATTGTACCAGTCTTGTTGTGTAACAGCTTTTGCTTTGTTTAGCATCGTTTGAGGTGTCGCACGCATTTTGTTTCGTTTTGTCAGATATCGATGATATATGAATGAGGATGGGAATACAGTGTCTAGATCATAGGGCCCGTTGTTTCATCCGACTACTGACGGTCCTCAACCCTGCGTAAACCTTTCCTGGCGGTGAACCAAGAATGAGAGAGACAATTGCATCTCGGGCAATCTTGATGTTTTGGAAAGAACCCATGATGTGGATTTTCCTAGTCAAATAGTCAGATCATGCGAATGGGGATACATCGAATACACCACGAACGTGTCGGCCAGAACAATACGCGTGCGACTGGAGTTTTCGATGGTGAATTTTGTTTTTCCATCCTGGCCTGCGATCCGACCTGGAGAACAGGTGAATAGCTGCATAACGAGGTGGATAAGTGGCTAAGTGCTTACCGATGGCGCGGGACAAGTGATCGCCGTGTAGCGTTTTCACGTCCTTGATCTCAAATGAGTCAAGATATAGGTCATCTAGACGAAGGAGTGCGATGGCATCCTTCAATAAATTCAGTAGACGCTCGTATAGAACCTTCTGCATTGCTCACATTAATATCAAAACCCAGTGCATAAGCTTTGACGAAATCCGCTCCTTTTTGTATCGATCCGACGTCCTTCGTGTGTTTTGATGTCTAGGGAAACGGTCAGCTCTTGTGAACACAGAAACAGCCAATGTATATACCCGGATCTCTACGCATCTTCGTTGCACATTCATTCGAACTTGCAGCCCAAGGATCTCAGTGAGAGGCGAGAATATGTTGATCCAGTCCTTTTTAATTGGTGTCATTCGGTGTGGCGGTATAGGGATTCGTCTAGTCTCCGACTTGAGCGTTGATTGTGCAGCAGAAGCAGGGAGAGCGGGAAATGACGGCGCTGAGGTTGGTTGTGGGACAGATTCGGGGTCGATATCGATCATGATCCCATCGTCCTCGTTCGCATCTGTATTTGATGCTGGGAGTTGGTCGACGATGGGTTCTTGTTCCATATCTTGGTCTTGGTCGACATGGTTTTGTTTTGTTTGGTCTGATTGTGGGCCGGGTTTGATCGCCTTCTTTCCAAGGCTTCTCCGGTTTTTTTTCTGGGTGCTAGACCCAGCAGCGGGAGTGACATGAGTGACGACCATGATCGTGAATGTGCAAGAGACGGCTCACGTAATATTGAGCTAGCGCGCCTTGTCTCGATCCAATACATCACTGCCATCAGCTCTTGCAAATGTCTAACAACGGCAACCCCAAGAACCTCGATTCAAGCCGAGCAGAGGGTAGCTCTATCACAAGCGTATCCTAACTGACGCACTCAGACGAAGCTCTCTCTTTCAGCTTTGCAGGGCTTGCTCCGTTCACTAGGGTACACAACTGCCGATCTATCATCTCCAGACCCGAAATTATCTCCAGAACAACTGCGGAGGCTGTCAGAAAAGGTCGACGAGATCTTGGGCAATGGTGTCGTACAAGGACCCGAACCTGGTCAGGTGCTTCGGCCCTGGAGCTCCGAATCGCACCCTGGCTGACTTCAGACACAGTTCCTGAACGAGGAAGGCCTCCCAATCGTCGAAATCGCAGAACCAGTTTCTCAGGATTCGCACACGGACACTGAACCCTTTACTGCATCAGAACCCGACTTGGTCCCCATGTCTCTTCTGCCACCTGATGAAAAGGAGCGACGACGCCGCGAACGTGACCGTATTCTGGACCTGCTGGAGGAGGAAGAACGTGTGCAACAGCTACAAGAAGAACGTGACGCGGAGGAAGAGAGGAAAGAGGCGATTAGAAAACGCAAGGAGTCCGTCAAGGCTGAACTTGAACAGCTCAAAGCAGCTAAAGAATTGCACAAGAAGATGGGGAAAGCCCTCGTTCGGAATAATCGGGGAGGGGAACTAGGGGAGGGGAACGGACCAGAAGAAAATGACCCTCCAGAAACTCAGCTCTCATCCCAGCCAGCACGGAAAACGGTATCTTTCGCACCCGAAGTGGACGAGAAGGAAAAACAGATCTCAAACCGTCAGATCGACTGGGGTGACGTTGCTGCTGGCAGATTACGCGCTTCGAGCCGTGTACCTCTGGTAAGTACGGCCGAGGCAGAGAAATACCCCATGAAGATGCATGTAGTGGAGCGCTTTCCTATGGAAACTCCTACTCCTACCTCTCTCGATGGAGCCGACTCAGACGACGAGTCCGCCTCCTCATCAGGACGTCGTTCCCCACAAACAACAAATGACATTTCAGACGAGGATGCCAGGTACTCGTCAAGCGATGCTGATTCTTCAGATCAAGAGCCATTGGAGGAGGAATTTGACTACGACTCGGCACAACATCACCGAGAAATCGCTTTGGAATACTACAAAAAGAGACACGCGATTGGTACTGAGGCCGCGAAAACCATGGCTACTCATGCTCTAGATGATGATGAACCTGACGAAATTGTGAGTCACTCAACCTTCCGTGCACTCTTTGTTCTAACTTGATTCGTAGACTCAATCTAACGCACAGTTGCCGTTGTCGCGTTTCCGAGCCGATCGTATGGCAGCGGCCTATGACAAGTCACACTCTCCTGCTTCTACATCAATAGGTGCATCCGTCATCCCAGCTTCCCGCCAAAAGTCTCTTCGAAACTCCGTCAGGCTAGGCAAGATGGAAAATGGTCAGCTCGTGGGAGGAGGATCTGGAGAAAGCGGGAGCGAGGACGAGACTGTCAGAGAAGTACTTCAAATGTTGAAAACGGGGGGCATTCAGAACGCTGGTCCTGATTTCGATCGATCCTCCCTTGCCAGGGCTCCTCCCACGAGCACGGATGTGGTAGAATCGCCACCGGTCGAGTCGTCGACTCCCGCCCCAAAGCCAAAGCCATCGAAATTCAAATTGTTGCGAGGAGGAGGGACGACAGGGACGAACAGTATCCATGATCATCATAACATGGGCGATGAGGAAAAGACACGACCGCAGCCAGCTGTGTCGAGTGTCATTGAGAGGAAAGCCCCAAGGTCACTACCCAGCCAACAGTTCCCTCTCAATCCTTCTGCGCGGCGATCGGCAGCCAAAGCACCTGAGTCAGCATTTTCCATGGTCGTTGGCTCACCTTCGTTCCCTATGTCAACGAGTGCCCCTCCTCCGTCAAATGTGGTTGTTTCCCCTTCATTCCCTGCTTTCTCCAACGTCGTCCAGTCTCCACCATCGCTCCAGAAGCAATCTGAAGTAGTAGGATTGGACGGTGGGCCGCAACGACCGCCATCGGTCATGACATCTTCGTCGAAAGGCGGGTCTCAGGCGTCTTCGCAGGGATCTCCATCTCTTGCAAAATCTGGAAAACCCACGTCAAAATTTATGAAGGATAGGCGATGAGGATACTTTGTGTTTTATTGTAGCTGAGAAACCTCGAATAAAGACCACAAACAGACGCCTCGTTTGATACTTGAGTCGGTTAGTCGTATGCTTATCAACTTATTCAGGTGTACTTAGCACCGTTTTGCAAAAGGATCTGGGGCAAAAAGTGGACAAATCCGGACTCGAACCGGAGACCCCCCGCAGGCTAGCACCATGCTAAGCGGATGTGATAACCAGCTACACCATATGCCCGTTGAGTGATCGTTCACATTTAGCAATCAACTCACACGCGCCCCCAGAAAGTCAGTGACGATTGTGTCTCCATGCCGTTGATGATCCTCTTCAGTATCCTCTTCCGCGTTCTCGTCGCTGTATTCACCCAAAGCTACTTTCAGCCTGATGAATATTTTCAAGCTCTAGAACCTGCCCACAAAATCGTCTTTGGCTATGGTCATCTTACCTGGGAATGGCTCAATCCTGAACCATTGCGGAGCATGCTATACCCCGCAATCAATATTCCAGTGTACTGGCTCCTGAAAATATCGAGTTTAGATCGATACCCTTCGTTGGTGGTGAGTTTTGTCCACGCTTCTTGATTGACGCGCCTGATGTTGATAGGTCGCCGGACCGAGAGTAGTCCATGGTTCGATCGCTGCTTTGACTGATATCTGGGTGTGGAAGCTCGCAGCCATCGTCCTTGAAGGTGCGAGTAGCAAGGGGCACACAGAACGAGTATTCCTATCTGTAAGCCCCATGTTCGCGCTGCAGAATGATGTCTAATATCACTCTTTGCAGTATCTCCTCTCCATAACTTCATTTTTCCACTCCTTATCCTTGTCGAGATCATTGTCCAATTCACTGGAAGTGTCCCTGACAACCATAGCTTTAGCACACTTTCCGTGGGACATTATAGATGTATCCTCATCTTTGGTTGACTTGTGCGCTCTACTTCCAGTCTGTTTGCGTATACAATCTTACACCCTTCCACCCTTGAAGACAAAGGCTCAGGCGAAGCATCATCTTCGCAGGGATGGCGTGTGCCATCCGACCAACCAACGCTATAATTTGGATATACATGTTCACCCTCTTGCTATGGCGAGTTAGGGGAAATGCAAAACTCTTGATGTCAATATTGCGTAACTGTGTCTACATCGGGTTCGTTCATGCATTTGCTCTTTCAAGGCGTGTTCCGACATTTTGCAGCTTGGCAGTCATTCTAGCACTTTTTGCACTGGACACGCTATTTTATGGCCGACCAACTCTGACGTTGTTGAATTTCCTGCTAGTAAACGCGTCGCCTATATCGTCATTCTACGGATCAAGTCCTTGGCACTATTATGTCTCGCAGGGTCTACTTGTCCTCTGTGCGACAGCACTTCCATTTGTTCTACACGGGCTTTGGTTAGCGTTCGCGCAACGTGCATCCAAGTTGGGTATCATGGCAGGATGCATTGGCTGGACATTGTTTGTCTATTCGTTCATTGGGCATAAGGAATGGCGGTTTTTACACCCACTGCTTCCCATGATGCATATATTAGCTGCGGAATCTATACATCACCTGATACCTCAAGACTTCAAAGGCAGGCAGGCAAAACCTGCAAGTCGAACACCACTTTCCCTGACTGGGCCGTGCGGCTGGTCGCTGCTCCAAAGCCGACCCGTCATCCCAGCCTTTCTGTTTCTATCAATCCCGGCGTCGATCTATGTTGTGTTCTTTCACTGTACAGGTCAGACCAAGGTCATATCGTTCTTGAGGGAACTTCCCATTGAAAACTCGACCACAATTGGATTTCTAATGCCATGCCATTCCACGCCGTGGCAAGCGTATCTCCACCGCCCTGACCTTGCTCATCCTGGGAGAACGTGGGCTTTGGGATGTGAGCCACCACTGGGGTAAGTAGCAACACCTGCGATGCGCCTGAGATGATCTTGATATTGTTTTCTAGCCTCAGAGATCATGCGAAATACAGAGATCAGACCGACGTTTTCTTCGAGTCACCGATTTCGTATATGCAGACGCACTTCCCTGCTCATGTGGACGTCACATTTCCTCCATCCCCATTTCCCAACTCAGTTCCCAACGCCACTTTCATAGACACGCTGAAAACGGTAGAACTCCAGTCAGGTTCGTGGGACCTCGGTTGGCGCCATGAGTGGCCTAGGTACATTGTTTGTTTTGGCGCACTCTTAGAGGATCCGGCGATGCGGTCTCTGTTTGAACGCAATGGGTATGCGGAGGTATGGAAAGGTGGATGGGAGTGGGAAGGAGAGGGGAAGCGAAAGGGTGGGGTGAGGGTATGGGCACAAAGAGGGTACGAATAACATCGTGATTATTATTATCGACATTACGGAACAAGGTAGAACATTGCACGTCAGATGAGCCGATGAGGACAGAGGGTTGGTAGCGTAAGGGTTCATGTACGATGCACTTGCTATCTATCGAAGGTCTGCTGTCAAACCCGACGACACGTTCTCATTGGTCATCACTTGCTCTGATGTCGAGTGAGCTAGATCACCGTATTAGCACTTTCGCGGGGAGAGGGAATGAGCTAACAACTTACTCTGCGACGCTTCTTCAGCCTGGAAAATCACGTCAAAAATGAAGGCTGGTCGAGAGGAAAGGAACATACTTGTGCTTCTTCATCTTCTTGCGCTTCTTTCGACGCGTACTGTCAGCATGGATGTTAACCCACTCCTGAGCAGTTTCCTTGGCCAAAGTCATATATTGTTTCGAGCTTTTTCCACTCATGCCGAGGCGAGATAAGCATTCCTGCCACGCAATCGTAGCTCCCACGCTGTTTGTGACCAAAGTGTAGGCCAGCTGACGGGCCGCATCGGCATCTGCATCTGGAGAAGACTCTGGAGGGTCATCGATGGTTGCGAATGACGAATGTGCTTCCTTGTTGAGTTGATCTCCAGAATGGGAGAACAAGGGCGTTAAAGGATCAGCGGATTCAAATATGGTGGATGTTGGCTGGTCAAGGAGAAGCAAGGGGCGGTGGAGAGAGAAAAATTGATGAAGTTTGTACTCCTTTGAAGAAATAGATGGATGAGTTGGGACGTATGGGCGGTCGCTGAGCGGTGAAGAGGACAGGAAGGGCAAAGAGGTGCTTGCTGAGAGGGGATTTGGAGTTGACTGTGGGCGTGGTTCGGCTGGTTTGCTGGGGGCAGACGAGCTGTCGTCGGTGCCTCCGGCTTTCACCTTGCCGCTTGGGTTCACAGGTGAGGTTGTGGCATTAGAGTCTACGGTGGAAGTGGTATTGTCTACTGCTTTGCCTTGACTTGGTTGTATGACCGGTTTGGGTGGTTTGGCAGACACGAAGTACCTTCCACCTCCGGGTTTGGAAGAGAAAAAAGAAGAGTAAGCTCTTCCTACCGAGTGAGTAGGACGGGTCAGTCGGGAGAACAAAGACATTCAGCGAATTGCTGTTCTGTCCACGACCGTCGGCGGACCGTCGTTGTCGAGCTCGAGGCAGCTAAAGAAAAGGCTTGCAGGCTAACCCAACTAAACTCGGGCACTTACATAAACATACATACACCTGGAACACCATCCCATCAGCAATTTAGCCACTTGGCAGGCAGCCTTCCACAATGTACACAAGAATGTCACTGGCTGGCCACCTGTCTCGATTGTCAACCTTTTTACAGCAACTTGCTGTGGGCGAGATCAATCAGATTGAAGCATCGACATCTTTGTGGTCATGATCTCGCCCCTTGGTCTAATGGTTGACCACTTGCAGTGCCAGTGGACTACACGGGGGACGGTATATCCATGTCTTAACTCCACGCATGCCCACTCTCGCCACATTGTGTCAGGGAGGATAGATATAAAGGCCCCATCCTCGTGTGTTTCTTCTACCAGTATTCTGATTCTCATGTCTCTTTCCACTATTGCGTACAACAAGCACAACCCACGCCCTGGCGACACAGCGCTATTCGCACTCCCGCCTGGTCGAGCGATGCGTGGCGCGCTCAGCATACTTCCGTCCCTATCCCTCGATATCCTATACGAGGCAGGTTACCGGTCCACTCTTCTGTTGCCACTGATCACCATGTTAACACTTCTCCAGATATTTTGCTTCTTGCACCCATCTGACCTCCTTGTTCTTGCGCGCACGTCTAAGGCGTTCAGGCGTCTACTCTTGACTGGGACATCTACTGTCATCTGGAGGACCGCCCGTGAAAACGTGGATGGGCTCCCTGAGCGACCCTCAGACATGAGTGAAGTTCAGTACGCTGCTCTAGTGTTCGGACTTGGGTGTCATTATGATGTATGTCAGGGGTCATGCGTGTATAGTTTCCTCGCTAAGCTGAATCGAACTAGGGCTGTGATAAAAAGGCGCGGGATACAGTGTGGCATCTTCGCATTCGTTCGTGTGCCAGCTGTCGGCCCAAACATCAGTGAGCACTGCCTGAGACACTCCACTCACATGAAAGCTGATGACGCCTCAGACCCGTTAAAGCACACGAGAATCCCGATTGTCACGCTGTTCGCGCAATGTTGAATTGTTGCTTTGTCACCCTCGAGCAGTATCTACCTTGTGGGCCATTTTTCAACCCCAAAGGTAGGTTACCTCCTCTCATCCATTGTCGAAATAAACTCATTTCACTCAGGGAACTCTACCAAGGGCTTCCATGGCCCCCTTGCGAAGGCATTTAAGGACGAGCTACAAATATTATCACCTCCAGAGCGTGAGGCGTATCTTGCCCGACGCATCAGAGAAACTGAAATAATCAATCAAGTAGGTCTTCGTACCATACCTACTTACTGGCATCGCACTTATCAGAGCATAGTTTGCAATTGCAGGAGTGGGGTGGCAAATCCAAATGAAACAGGAACGCATCACGGAAGTTCGTGGCAAACGAGCTGCACGAGCAAGAGTGTATGTTTACCCTATCTGTCAATTAGCGAATATCTACTAAGTGGGTCTTCAGAATCCGCGAGATGCTTCTCACAGCTGGCTTCAGAGAAGAAATCGATTATTTTGGGTGGGACCGCGTGTCCAAACATCCACTCATCAGTAGCACTCAGCCACTAACCGATAAAGGTGTGTGACCTGCTTCTATCTTATACTCATGCCGAACTTCCTCCAAGTACGCCTCGGTATTCTGGAGCAACTTGCGGATTACATGTCGGGTTGGCAAGAGCTTCGGATGGAGGAGCAAGTTTACGTTTTTCGACGTCAACTTTTTCTGGATGCTTGGCACGATTTCACTACGACTGCTTTTTTCAACTCCCCACCCGATTGTCCCTACCTCCCGTTGCCGCCGAATGCTACCATTGGTCTTTCCGAGAATATCAATTCGATTATCAGGCAATCTAATCAAGTTTCAAATCAGTCCCTTCTTGAGCAATTCTTCTCTGCCTTCTTACCGACCTGCGATTATATCCTTGAGTGGCACAGGACAGTACGCCGAGAACTTGCCGCATTGCTCCCGGATTACCATCCCGAGGACGACGATGAAGCTATTCATGCCCGGCTCAAACTCGCCACATCTGTTTTCTGCTGCACCGCCGGTCACAGATGTCAAATCGAAGATCGCCCGCTCGGGTATCCTGAACTTCTATTTCATCCATGTTTCACACTCCTACCACCGGGGAAAGCGATGCCTAAGGATCCACGGGGGATTGCGAGTCAGAAGGCACGAATGGCGATGGATGGTAACCCTTGGGACTGTAGAGGGCGTGTCCAAGCACACCACAAACAACACGCAGCTATCAAGGTCTTATTATGCTGTGGGAAAGACCCTCGATCCACTACTGTCGCAGAAATGGACAAGGACGATCCGAGGTTAGCATGTCGGGAATGTTCCGGCGATAGCAAGTCTTTTGCCTTCATGTCCTGGCGTCGCGCCGTAGGGGTTTTCCTTACGAATGGGTTAGCTATTACTGACGGGCGGTCTAGGTTCAACACACCATTACCTTACATCAAAACTCCTCTGACTCTCAACGATGGTTTTTGGCAGGAAACCTGTTACGTGCGCGAATCAGCGCAATCGATTCGTCGCCCCTGCAGCCACTGCCCAACATATCGATCAAGGTTGTGAGCAGCTATTCAATATGTCTGCACTGTCCTCCTCGCATTCCTTCGTGGTATACACGCTTTGGATTGGGGAATTTATTCGGCCACCTCAAGAATAAGTACGTACACCTATTTTCATGCGATGCCCCAAGAGTTCAGACACTCAACTTCCCTCCACCCAGGCATAGCGTCGTCGACGCGGTATTCGGAAGAGACTATAAATTTGATACAAACATCACGCCAGTTTACCCACATCCAGTGATAA
>JBBPRG010000157.1:0-19427 GCA_038092895.1 Chalciporus pseudorubinellus | reverse complement strand
TTACGTCATCATCAGTCCGGACTCCATTCTATCTTTGCTATCATTCTATTCCTGTCCTTATCTCTACTCGTGCCTGTTTCACCTATGAATAGCCTGGTCTGTGCGCACTCCCTCTACAGTATATAAATCCTCATGTGGTAGCAAGCCTAATTCATTTGTTCACATCGCCCACTAGCATATGTTCTAAGTCTAGGTCTCCCATCCCTCCTTCTGTCCATCGTTGGGTCTAGTCCCTGCTGGGTATTGTGCGATGTTGGCCCTTGGCCTTTATCGAAGCATAACAAAGGGCGAGGTACATGTATAGTGAGTGCTGGTTACGCTTTTCCCCACCCCCTAGGTGTCACTTGCATGATCCTATCCTAGTGATGACTGCAATAATGTGGGGTGAAAAATCAATGCATTGATGAAAATGCCAGGGTGGGAGGTAGGTTAAGGACAGACTCCATCCATGCCTCAGACTCAAATGATTCTGTATAGATAACTCACTGCTTAAGAGAGATTGGTCCACCAACTCCTTCCCTTCACTCATTTCGGCAGTGTAGAGAACCTGAGTTCCCTATGGTGCAGTTGCACCCTATTTCACCTCATATTATTCCAGTACATTTCCATTTACCCCAATCCTACTATCCACCACTCCCCTCTCCCTTCTATTGCATTTCTGAAGCTTTCACTTCAATCTAGTCTCCAGATTTGTCAGTCTGTGAATCTGCCCCCTTCAAGCCTGTCATTCCTTGGTCCTGTCTGTTCTCAAATGTCCATTGTCCCTGTTTGGTTAAGTTCACTAGTAAGTACTTATTGTCTTTTCCTCTGTCTCTTCCTCTAGTATATGTATGTTTCCTTTTCTCTGTCTCTTGCTCTAGTATATGTATGTTTCCTTTTCTCTGTCTCTTGCTCTAGTATATGTATGTTTCTATGGACTTGTCTTCCAGATCCCTCACTTCACACTCCAGACTCCTAATTATGCTTTCCAGACTTTTCCTGTCTATTTTTACTACCTCTGTCACTGCCAAAGTCTCAGGAATACCCAGACTATAAAAGACTGTACTTAGTCATTTTGAATATCATCTTTCGAGATCACTCTTCCTGCCTCTTAAGTTTCCAAACATTCCACCTCTCTCTGAGGTTGCTCTCGCCGAATCCGACTGTCTGTATACCGTTCCACTGTTAATTCGACTATTCCTTCACTCCTCCCTTCTGTCCTAAGTGTCAGGAAGAAGTCAGGACTCTTGGTTTCATTCTGGAAACCTGTTTTTCAGCTCTTCAAAAGCGTGGTATGCCTCTATAAAGTCAACTCTCTTGTCTTTTCTTTCTGGAATTCCTAAGAGTTGCACATATCGCACCCTTCTTATTCTTTTTCTACTGACCACCTTGGATCTCTTTCCTTGGGATCTTTTAGATTTCTACACCATTCTCTTAAGTGAAAAGCATTCCAGTTTTCTCTACCATTGTTCTCATCAAATCCAACCATCTGCATACTGTTCTGCCATTAATCTGACCACTTCATTGTTCTTCTCTTCTGTCTTAAGCATCAGGAAGAAGTCAGGACTCTTGGTTTCATTCTGGAAACCCATTTTCCAGTTCTCCAGAGTGTGATACACCTCTATTGAAGTCCTTTCCATTGTCTTTCCTACTAGAATCCCTAAGGGTTGCACATATTGCACCCTTTTTCTTCTTTTTCTACTGACCACCTAGGATCTCTTTTTCTGAGATCTTTTAGATTTCCACACCCTGGGAGATCAATCACCAATTCCCTTCATCTTCTCAAAGAATGAATGGAGAAAAGGACAGGTGGTCTCAGCCCTGTTCCTGGACATCAAAGGAGCCTTCCCCAACATGGTCACTGATCAGCTACTACACAACATGAGGAAGTGACAAATACCAGAGGGATATGTCAAGTTCACCAAAAGAGAAGAAGGACCTGGCTTCAATTTGACAGCTACATCTCAGATTGGATATCAATTATGAACAGAATAGGGCAAGGAAATCCTCTATTGATGATGCTATACATTATCTACAACTCAGACCTAGTTGAGGTGGCCAAGGGCAAGAATGAGGTAACATTGGCATTTGTAGTCTCCAGAATGGACTTCACTTCAATCCATTGAATCCTACTAGACATGCTCAAAAGACAAGGTGGTGGTTTTGACTGGTCGTGTGACCACAACTTGAAGTTTGAAATCAGAAAATTTGCACTACTTGATTCCTTGATGAATCAAACAAAAAAACACCCTTCACTCAAAATCTGCAATTCCACAATCACCCCAGTCTGATCTCACAAATTTCTTGGAGTCACAGTCAATGCCGAACTACAAAGGAGTGCCCACATTAACTATGTGGTAGGGAAAGGCTCCATGTATGTGCTCCAGCTATGTTGAATCTTCTGCTCCTCTGGTGGTATCCTCCTTTCACTGATGCATCAAATGTATACCTCCATTGCACTTCCAAAGATGCTCTATGCAGTAGACCTATAGTTTCACCCACTGTACCACAATGCCACATTCATCACCACCAACAGAGGATTGATCAGCCCATCTAAATGTCTCGGACAGGTGCAATGGATGGTGATGCTTGCAATCACCAGGACAATGTGTTCAACCATCAGTAATGTACTGAAAGCCCACTCGAAGCTCATGCCCCTTGCCCAATGGATTCAAACACTTTGCCACAGAGCGATCACATGACTTGCATCACTCCCAGCAATACACCCTCTCTCCCCACTTGTGACTTGCACAGCAAATATCTATGTTCATCATTATTGCTTCTTCCTCCACCACCTGTCACACACCTTCAACATAACCCCAACTGAACTTGAACCTATCCAAGCATGTTGCTGGCACCCTAATGAGACCATGAACCTATCCAAGCATGTTGCTGGCACCCTAATGAGACCACTCCCTTCATCACCAGGATAGCAAATTTAAAAGAACAGTCAGTCACTGACCACAATGCAGTGCCTCATTTACACAGGCAGCTCTACGATTGAAGGAGCAGTAGAAGCATCAGCAGTACTCTACAAGAAAGACAGAAATCTGAGTTCAATCAGGTATCATCTAGGGATGGACGAGGAGCACACCATCTATGAAGCAGAAGCAGTCAGCTTGATGATGGCAGCACACCTATTGGCCACAGAACTGGACCTTGAGTTTCTGGTTCACATCTATGTAGACAATCAGGGTGCCCATATCATCAGAGAGAACGCTTCAAGCTCGCTGCAAAACTATGGAAAAGTCGCTTCAAATCTCCCATTTGCTCATAAATGCAGGCGCAGTGCCCCACCTATTGTATTTTGTCCATAGCACAGGGAAACTCAAAGACTCACTCAGTGATGTCAGAATAGCTTCCCACCCTACAGACTGAAGCTTTGCCCTGCAGACATGACAAATATGCTGAGCAACATAGCATGCTCATGGTGCCTCAACTCTAATCACTTGTCAACAGATAAGATTCATCTCCCCAGCACTCTGAGGGACAAGTCAGCAGGAAGTCTCAGGAGTCTGGGAGCATTTTGCAATAGCAGCCTCTTCATGCCAAACTGAAGCACCACACGCATCACTCATCAATAGAAGGTCCATTATCCAACAGCTCACCCACCCACAATCTCCGGCAGTCCAAGTACATGCTTCTTAAAACTCTCATCAGCACCCTTACTCTCAAACATCATGGAACAATAGACACTTCCACTGATTAGAAGGTCTGTGTGCCTAAAACTATGAGTGGGAACAACAGGACCAGTCGGGGGACCCCTGCTATGCTTGATCTAGGGGAGCAAGTGTGGGACTCTTTTGTGGGTAACAAGGGTCAAGGGTTCTATGAGACAATGCCTGTGTTGTTGTTGAATGGGAAGCTCTGGTTGTGTTGTCAAGCTTGAAGTGTTTCAAGGAGTGTTGGTACAAAGGCACAATGACGAAGAGATTTGTAGACTTAAGAGTGCAACAGTGGAGAGAAAGAATCAATGTATTGGTAGGAAGGTAAGAGTAGGTCAACTTGAGAAATACATCAAGTAAAGTACAAGGTTTATATAGCAGAGGAAAAAAAGGCTATAGAACATGATGGAATGCAGGTGACTAAGTAATGAGTCATATACTGAGTAATATGTGTAACACAAGAGAAGGTGAAGGAAGGGTTACATAAGCATAAGTAACACTGCCTTGGTTGGACTTGAACCAACTACAAGGTTGTAAGTACAAGGAGACGAGAGAAAAGGAAACAAGTAAGTATAGGTTGTAACAACCCCCATCTCACTTGCTGGGGCATCCACACAACCAGAAATGCAGGGGGGCATAGGAGTTCCCTTGTACCTAGCTCAGATTTGTCCTACATAGGGTAGTCTTACCCCACACAGGACAATAATGGATTCAAAAAAAAAAAAAAAAATTGGTGACATAAACAATAACCTGTATAGACACTTCAGTAAGTATTTTCTCTTCTCCACAAAAGGTTCCAAGTTGATGGAAGCAATATTTATAGTGAAAGACAGTGAACCATCTTGTGGTACAGCAAATGAAACTTACCTTGCAGTATGAGCTTGTTGGGCCTCCATTCATCCCAGTCATAATTAACACCACAGGGATTATAAATATATATACTTTGAGAAAGTCAGGATTTTTGATGGAAAAATAAATCTGCAAAATGTTTGAGAATGGAAGGAAAGCACTCTGATGGACTGCCACTCACTGACAGGCAAAAAGTGTGGGTTATCACCAGCAGATGAGGGCAATCCTTTACAGTTCAATGACTCAGACAGTCAGGATGAATTATTCAAAAGTAATGCAGTCAACTTGAATGAGGACTACTCACCACCAATATCTTACCCAGAAGATCCATTCATTGAATAGTATATTCTTGACTACACATCATGATGAGAAAGCACTTATACTGAATATGATATCTCCCCCCAGATAGCCAATGCAGACTCATCACATTGAGAGCCATCTCATGTTCATTCATTTGTCAATGTATTTGAGCTGGAGAGTCCCCATGGGTATGCATGGTTTATGAGTGCATCAGGGAAACTTTAAGTTTAAATGAGCTTGACATGTTCAATGGTGGGAGCATATTTGAACCACCTATAGTCAAGGGCATTTTTGAGTTGCTGTACTCAACTGCTTGTTCATCAAATGCCAGATCATCCATACAGATAAGTCCCATTCTCATAGCAATATGTATAGCTTGTGTGGGTCCTGGTGAGAATTAACAGCATTGCACATAGACATCAAGAAAGACAACACCTTCTTCTCCATCCCAGAGCAATCTTCTTACATCTGACATCTCATTCGTGGGAGGCACAAAGCCTGACTGCAAGGAAATTGGATGGGGACTACACAATATATGTCTTGTGGAACTCCCAGCTTGAAGGCAGTGATTCATGCAGTGGGCAGCTTCTTTTCCTCTTATCACATGGCATCTCACAGGGACCCTGAAAATTTGAGGAATAGAAGTACACTACACATCGAATACAACAACCTATAGCTCCATAGAACACCTACCCATCCACTCTTATAATCAAACCAGCACTCTCCCCATTCAAGAAAACCACATGGTTCTTAGTACTGGGAGAAACTCGTGGGTGGCAAACTTCAATCCCATGGTTCTCACACCTAGGACCAGCAGACAATCAACTGGCAACTCAGGTGCAGCTGACCCATTGAACTCAGATGAGTACCAAATTTCAAGTGTGGAACAAGTGGTCAAATACCTGGAGCAGCATTCAATTTCCTGGGTGGGCCATCCATTCACACTTGACCACATAGCAGAAACACTAGTTCACATATCACAGTTAGGAAAAGTTCCACACCCTGTCATCGAAGCCATCATAGTGATGGCATATATCATTCATGATCATGCAAACTCTGAAACCATGACCACAGTAATAGGGCATATCAAAGCCTTGGTGGCCACAGAGATAGCTGCGCCAGTAATCACCACCATCACCTTCTAGGTAGCAAACCTAAACCACACTGTCAACAATTTCAACTCCAACGTGAAAGACTTAGAATGCACCTGCCTAGATCTAACCAAATCAATCAATGAAACTCTAGACCCCAAAATCAAAGACCTTGAATGCATCCAGACTGCCCTCTCCAATTCAATAGACACCTCCTCTCCCCAAGGTTCCATCAAAACTACTGTAGAACATGCCAAGCAAGCAGCAGATGTGGTGTGCTCCAGCATTGAGGATGTAAAAAACATCATTGAACTCCTCATCCTCTTGCTAAAAGCAACTCAAGACCAAATCAACACTCTATTCAATGAAATCACCCAGCTCACTAATAACAACACAACCAGAGACAATAGTCGCCCTTCATACAGTAGTGTTGTCAAGACCAAGACCAAGACCAAGACCAAGACCAACCCCTCCCCTCCCCACAACCACCAGCACCAACCCCATTGCCCTGCCAGCCATCGCCAGAGCAGCAGTCTGTGACTGTCAATTCCTACTACACCCCACAAGTGAACAGCCAATCTACAATACCAATATCACAAATGGAGACATAGCAGCTAAGATCCAAGATGCCATTGACACTCTACATTCCTCCTACAGGTTCTCATTCAAGATCAAGGCTATCCTACACCTTCGTGGAGGTGGCTTCATGGTAAAGTCCAATGATGTGTCAGGGGCAGACTGGATTCATGAACCAGACATACAATCCAAGCTGATCACAACCCTAGATATCCAAGCAATCATCAAAGACCACCTTCATCAGATCTTAGTCCCATTCCTCCCCATTCATCACAATGTTAAGAACAAAGACTGGCTAGAGAAACTAGAAGATGAAAACAACCTTCGCAGCAGAACTCTAGACAGTATCAGATGGGTCAAGCCCATTGAAAAACAAGCATCTAATCAACAAGTCGCCCCCACAGTATTCTCATTCAATGACATTGACTCTGCTAATGTCTTTCTCAGAGATCTTAGTTGGCAAAGAAAGGTTACACCCATGGAAGGAAAGATGCAAACCAGTGCACTGTGCTAAATGCCAGCTCTGGGGTCACATAGCCCATGTCTGCAAATCCCTACATGATGTATGTGCTCAATGCAGCCACCTGTACAAAACAGAAGCATGCAACAGCCCTTCTGTACAAGCTGCAACAATGGTGGGCATGCAAGCAGCAACCTCAACTGCCCAATGTTCATGAACTCAATGCTAAGCACCCATAAAATCTTATGTCCTACTTTCCCACTCACGAAAGCTGGACACAGGTATTGCTCCCATTGAAAATGTTACCAAGAATGAAGCTGATACTACCTCTGAAACCTTCCCATAACACAGTTCCTGCTACTCTGCAATAATCCTCCTTAGATTTTAAACCTGCCCACAAAAGTCAAAGACACAGAGTGGGAGCAGAGAAGGAAGGTAATGCACAACCAATTCCAGCCATCACCTCCAATACCATACCAGTCTACCCAAAATGCTCACCCACCTTCTACAAGCTGTCAGGACCCAAGGGCAGACCCCACCCACATGACCAATCCTCACTGATAGACCTCAACCACACCCAATCTACACTAGACACTTCATAGCCACCTTCTCCTGACCATCTACTGGCTCACTCCCACCTCCACCCTTCCAATGATCACTCTCTCCAGCATGGTTGCAATCGCAGTTCATTGATGAAGTAGCTAACTCAGTACTCTTAACATGAATAGCACAACCTCTGACCTACTGTCAGCACTATGGATTTGGCAACAAAACCTCAACACCTCGCACTCAGCCCAACACTCCCTTTTCAACAGCATAAAACCAAGTGACTGGGAAATCATTGGCATCCAAGAACCTCATATAAACTTCCTCAAACTCACAGTCTCTACACAACACTATCACATTATCTTCCCAACAACTCACAAGAATGTCGAAGCACCACACAGCCAAGCTGTTACCCTAATATCCACTCAAGTCACCACTGGCTCATGGTGCCAGTTACCCTTCCCCTCCCCAGACATTGTCATGGTCCAATTCAGGGGCCCCTACAGTCTCTGCACCATATACAACATCTACAACAATGGTGAGTCTCAATGAACCATA
Organism: Chalciporus pseudorubinellus; assembly: GCA_038092895.1. NCBI lineage: Eukaryota > Fungi > Basidiomycota > Agaricomycetes > Boletales > Boletaceae > Chalciporus > Chalciporus pseudorubinellus. The sequence goes on along the minus strand of JBBPRG010000157.1, from coordinate 11,403 downwards.
ACTGCCCTGGGTCAGCACTTGAAAAAACATACAGATTGTCAAACCAAATGAAAGTGACCACATGCTCTGGCTTGGAGACTTCAACCATTATCACCGAATGTGGGAGGAGGAATGCAACTCCCACCTCCTTACAAACTCATATCTAGTTGCAGCCAAACCACTCCTCATGCTGCTAGTTGAGTATGGTATGCACCAGGCACTCCCCAAGGACATGCCCACACTGCAAGCACTCACTATGAAAAATTGGACTCAGCTGGACAATGTCTTCTGCTCAAAAAACACCTGCTAATCCTTCTTGCACTGCTACACAGAGCCCCAGCTCCAAGACTGCACAGACCATGTTTCCATCATCTCAGCCCTTGAACTTGTTGTCCCCAGAATGAAATGCTTGCCCAGAAAGAACTTCCATGAAATAGACTGGGAGAAATTCAAGAAAAAATTGACCATCAAGATGGCTAAGTTTCCTTCAATGTTTTCATTCATCTCTGATGCAGAATTTCAGGCAGTGGCGAGCAGCTTAATGCAAGCCATCCTCATGACTATTGACAAACATGTCCACATCTCCAAGCCTTGCCCAATGTCAAAATGGTGGTGGAATCATGACCTCACAAGGAGGTACATAGGGCAGCAGCCCATTCTTTCAAGCTCAGAGCGCTCCAGGACCATCTCTTTCACAAGGCTCATTGAGTGATCCAGAACAAATACTCAGAAGCTATCAAACAAGCCAAAAAGGAGCATTGGATGGATTGGCTAGAGAATGCGACCTCAGATGACATCTGGATCGCCAGCCGTTATCTTAATGCAGAGCCGGGAGACGGAGGACTGTCTAAAGTACCCACACTCAAAGTCAAAACACCTAATGAGCTTCAGATAGAGGCTATCACTAACAATCAGAAGAGCATTGCTCTTAGTGTTTAAAAGTCTGGTCCAGTCCAGTCTTTTGCTTTTTTAGGAAGGCAGCTGCAACTGGACTGATTTAATTCATTCATTCATTCATTCATTAGGACCAGACCAAAACCGATAAAAACTGGTTGTTTGGCAGTTGCAACCGGTTACCATTGTTATTTCGCTTAGCATGGGAGAGATCAAAAGTAGTACCTGTTCCTGGCTACAAATTGGTCTCTGGGTCAAGCAAAACGGTTCACACGCCGTACAGATATGCGCATTTCAAAACAGCATGTCTTTTATAGTGATACATCAGATAATATCAAGTTACATGTGAAGTCCAGACCAATCATAGACTAAATTCTCAACACAGACTAATGATATATAGATCAATATGTCACTCAGAGAGTGTATATACATGATAGAATGAATTCTATGACATGCTAATCAATATTGTCATTGGCTAACTTTGATATTCATAAAAAACTCAAATAATATCCATAAAGGTCCAGAAAAATCAGCAAAAATCAGGGAAAATCAGGAAAAATAGGGTAATACATAGGGGGTGGCTGTGCACTGGTTGCAATTGGTCTTTTTTACCAGCTGCAACTGCAGTCTTTCCATCTCAAATGTCAGCAACTTGTAACTGCAGTCCAGCTGCAATCAGTTGGGTTCAGTCCAGTTGCCAGTCTTTTACAGGTTGCACAACTGGACTTTTAATCACTAATTGCTCTGGCTAACCAATTCTTCCCCCCACAAGTTTCATCAGTCCCTGAGGACTCTGAATACCCTCTCTCCATCAACAACATGGGACTGATCACCAAAGATCAACTCCTAAGGAGTATAATCAAACTGAGCCCTTACAAAACTCCAGGTCCAAAAGGTATCCTGAATGTGGTGTTCAAACAATGCTCTAATGTACTAACCCCTCATCTCCTTTGCATCTTCAAAGCTTTTTTCCTTCTCAAAGCCTATTATGCCTCTTGGAGGAACTTCACTACTGTCATTCTCCATAAACTGGGGTGACCAGATTACATGGTACCTAAAGCCTACAGGCCAATCACACTCCTAAACACCACGGCTAAACTGCTAATGGCAGTCATAGCTGACCAACTGTCATATCTAATAGAAACTAAACACCTCCTCCCCACGACTCATTTTAGGGATAGATCAGACAGATTCACTATTGACTTGCTCCATCTCCTGGAAGCCATTGTCAAAAATGCTTGGCACACTAAAAAAAGTGATCTCAGCACTTTTTCTGGATATAGAGGGCACCTTTCTCAATGCTGTCACTAATCACTTGCTGCATAATATGCACTGCTGACACATACCAGACCGTATCATTGCCTTTACCCAAAGGATACTAGAAGGGCATTGTACACGACTCACTTTTGATGGTCACATTTCAGACTGGATAGTGATCATCAATGAGATCAAACAGGAAGACCTGCTTTCCATGGTTCTATATATCATCTACAATGCCAACCTAGTGGAAGTTGCAAAAAACTCCAATGAACCTTTGTCGACAACACAACCTTTATTGTCATGGCAAACAGCACCCAGGAAGCACACAGAACCCTTCTAAACATGCTAGAATGAAGTGAGGGTGAATTTGACTGTTCCAGAGCTCACAACTCCTGATTTGAAACCTCAAAATTTGTGCTGATATACTTTACCCTATAGACTAAAACCCATACTGTCTATAAATTGGAGGCAGTGAGACTTGTGCTTGCAGCTCACCTCCTACACAAAGACATAAACCTGACCATGTCTATTTTCATATATGTTGACAACCAAGCTGCCATCAAATTCAGTGCTAACCCTTTCACTACCAGACTGGGCCATTACCTTATAGACAGATTCAACAGAGTGATGCAGGGGGTGGCAAAATCCAACAACATCCCAAAATGCAGCATCACTATAAACTGGATCTCAGCACATAGCAGGGTAGAGGATAATAAAACAGCAGATGAGGAGGCCAATAAAACAGCAGAAGAATCAGTACAATCAAGTCCCAAATGCTACCTCCCTGCATTCCTATGCAAGGCACCATTATCACTAAGTATTTCTGTTTGCCTTCAATTGCATTGGCAGTGGAAGACAACACACGAGCAATGGGAATAAGGATGGTCTAAGCCCCCATGGTTTAAACATTTGAATAAAATTGACTCAAAACTACTCACAGGATCCTTCGTCTTGCTCTCTGCAACACTATCAAAATGTTGGTCCTTAGCTCTCGTGTGGCTCCACACAGGACATTGTTCACTTAACAAATATCTGAAGTGAATCACCAAATCAGAGACTGACAAGTGTTCACACTGCACAGATGCCACAGAGGACATCCTTCACTTTCTGCTCACATGCCTGCACTATGTGAGACAGAGACACACCCTGTGATTGAGAACAAAATGCAAATCCACAAGCCTTGCATTCCTGTTTGCAGACCCCAAAGCTGCCTCATTTCTTCTAGACTATATTGAAAGCATGGGCCACTTCAAGGCAGCCCTTGATAACATCTCACCAGACTGTTGACATGCATGCTAATCTCCAAACTTAGATCAACTAATTGCTCAATGGTCTGACATTTACTACCCTACCCCCTACCCCAATAATCCATCTTATCCCTCCCCATTTATATTTATAGCCCACTGATACACCGATATCACATTAATCACCTGCCAACAATCAGAAGCAGGTACTCAATGTTCAAGGGACCATTCAGCAACACGAGCCACAGGAAAGGAGAAACCCCCAGATACCATGCACTCATCCCCCATCACACTCTGCCTCCAAACCCCAGGATTCCCCCTCCTCCTCTTTACTCAATAGTTATCTATCTCTCATACACTTCCACCTTGGCAGTCAGCTACTTGCTTTACCATGATCTCAATGAGAGCCTTACACCACATAATGCAGACATTGACAAAAGAGACACTGTTGATTTAAAGGTTAGTGTGTCTAAAACTGCTGACAGGAGTGGCAGGACTCGAGGAAGGTCTATGACCTGCTCTCAAGGGCATTCACATAACCAGGGATATGGTGGGGATACTGACACCTCCTTCATTTCTTGCTAGTATTGTCTTACATAGGGTTATATGTATCCCAACTAGACATAAATGGATGCAAAAAAAAATGTGGTGAGCAAACTAAGCTTTCTTGAGCATGTGTTGCTGACAAGAACACAGGATTGGAAATCTTTCAAGACAGATGATGAGCTCTTTCCAGCATAATCTCATACTTCAGAGTTCCAGTTTGCTCAGATGATTGCACTTCTTGGTCATCTATCAAATAACCTTCTTGACTGAGATATAAAAACAGGTGGGTGGGTCCCAGTGTAACAATTCAAGCTCAAATTCCATCCAATTGCCAAATTATTGACCCACAATACTGTCCACTGGCAACACATCAAATACTTGAATTTAGGATTAACAATACACCAAAGGAAGTGACTGTTGGAGTTTTACATAGCTTATCTATTCGGGTAGCTTACTTAATCATCTACCATTTACGGACCTTCCTACTGTAGCTCTACTTTAGTGACTACTTACTAGAGTATTCTACAGATTATGAGCCCTGGTGCTCAGTAGTCCAACTGCTTCCCAAGTTAAGCAAGAAGTGCCAAGACAATGACAATGTACACAAACACTTTGACGAGATGCACCACATTCAAGACAAGCTTGAATCACTTGGCAGACCAATGAAAGTCAGCAGCCAACTTTTCGCAACAAACTCCTTTTCTTGCTCCTGCAGTCATATCAGCCCACCATTCACTCTCTGATCGAACTTGCAGAACTTCAAGGCCAAGAAGTTACACCAGAACTTGTCATGATGATGATGCTCAGTGAGTACGACAGGCGGAATCTGAGTTGGAGGCAACGCAGGAAGCAGTCAACAAAAATGGTGTCAAGAGCATCAGTGGCACAAACAAAACAAATAAAAGGACATACCAAGACAGCCAGAGAGGGTGAAGAAAGAGCCAAACAAGTTGATGAGCAGGTAGTCACAGCAAAGGGACCAGGCAATGATGCCATGAACCATATGACTGACAGTGTGAGCCTCGCAACCCCAGCAAGCAGCCCAGAAGATGACAACATGATCATCAAGGCCCCACAGGTCCCCAGCAATGAAGACCAAGGTCAAACACACACAGAATGCGTCAACAACTCAGTCATGACCATGCACAGCACCCACGCCAGGCAGCTAGTCAAAGACCATGAAGTGGAGATGTCCATGGACAAGACTGATGCCAGCTCGACAGCAAATGTGGCCGTCAACGCCAACAGACACGAGAATGAAAGGTCACCTGAGGTTCCCCAGAGCATGCTGTTATGACCGTAATAGGATCAACACCCGTGGTGCTTAACAAGGACTTCAATTTTTCTCTAAGTCTCGCTAGCTTATCTTATCATGTCACGTGACATGGCTTCACAATCTTTCAAAACTTCACATTCATTCTTTCATTTCACTCATTCACTCATGCACAACATGCAGTGCATGTTCCATTTCACATTATCTCCTTTTAGGCATATGAAACTCTATGTTCTTCTTTTCATTTCCATCATGCTTCTCTTCCATTTGATCTGCCACACAGGCTGTGTGCCTCATGCCTTTAATCACCGCTTCACAGCCTTGCACAGCCAAGCTGTCACTCTCATGGGTTAAGGGTATCTACTTATATAGATAGATTAGTATACAAACATGTACATACATACCATGAGTATATAAACCCCAGGGTATTGGACTGGCATCCCCAGTCTAGTTAACTTGGTTATTGGCCTTAACCAACTGTCCTCCCTCAGTTCTCATCTTTGTCTTCTCTATCTGGTGACTGTTGTGTAACCTGATCATTATTGGTTTTGGTTTGCATCACATGCCACCTGAGGGGGAGATGGTAGGATCAAGCAACAAGAGCATCAAGCTCACCACAAACAAGGAAGACATGTCAAGAGTGTCTGGTGATGCAGACAACGATGTCTACAAGTCCATGAAGACCGCAGGCAGCAATGACGACAACAAGTGTCGATCGTATGCACCCAATGATCCCCGAAGACTGCTGAAGTCACCAGGAGAGGTGGGAGATGGAGTTGGCGAGGGGAATGAGTCAAACAACATCGACAACGGGTCGAGCACGTCAAAGGACGAGGCTGAAACAGTCAGTGAAATGGTCAAAAACACCTACTTACCAGAGATCCCCGCAGAGCCACCAGATGACCACATTGAATCGACAAACCACGCCCACACACGAAACGCGTCAAACGACATTGAAGACGCAAAGACATGCAACCAGACAAGTTGCCAAAGCCATTCGACGGAGTCGAGGCAGTTGCAGATGAGATCGCAGGCATTGAGGGCGCATGGGCAGTAGTCGAGGTGTTGGGGATCAACGAAAAGGTCAAAAAGGTCAAAATGAGCACATCAAATGCGTCGAGGGGATGGATAGAAGCTGCAGGAAGGTGTAGTGATGAAGAACATCGACCAGGAGCACCTACCGCATCACAAAATGAGCCAGGAGGCATACAAGTCGAACCAGGGGGCGAAAAGGTCGCCAGGTTGACGACAATTGACGACGAGTGTGCCAGATGCGTCGCAAGCAATCGCGGACGCTTACAGGACGTTGGGGAAGCCACAGGGGTGCTCAGGAACGAGCAGAACGACCCGGGAACCACCAAATTCGATCCAGGGGGTCGAAAATCGAAGTCGAAGGTGCCGGATATGTTGCAAACGGTCGGGGACACTTGGAGATCAATGGGAATGGCTGAGGGATGATGGAGGATGACTGGGGAGATGACAAAATGCGTCGAAACGCATCGATCGAGGGGGAGAAGAGGCTATTGAGCCAACTCGAGTGATCGACAAAGAAACTCGAAGAACACAGTCAGCGCAACGAAACGAGCGGCAACAACATACCCAGCACATCCCCACACCATCCTCCACCTTCTACCAACATCTACGAGCAATCCTGCACACGAAAACGCAAGTCCAACGACGATGAAGTGTCGAGCACACAGTATGATGGCACAGACACACGAGCAGACTTGCGCGGCCATACAGTCACACTGAGGGCTCGACAGGGCATCAAGGGACGTCGAAAAGGCATCGACGAAGACGATGGAGGCAGTACAAACACGCCGAGTTGAGTCAAGCTCGAGGGAAGTCGAGGAGATGAGCAAGAGGCATCAAGGGATAAGTCGAGAGATGTTGAGAGCCAGGGGGAGTTCCAGAGGGGTGGAAACGATGCCGAACGACACGGCGAACATGACGGAAACGACGACGCAACGAGCGGCGCACGCAGCAACTCAAAATGAGTCAAAATGCGACCACTAGCTGAAGCGGACACAGCACGTCAACACAAGCGCCACAAGTGCAAGTTGAACAACTTACCTAGGCAGTTGACACGCACTTCACATCACCCCAGACACACACCCCGATTCGCCAACCCACCATGTCGACGAGGACAACTCAAACTGCAAACCTACAGAGTCAGTCGAGCATGCGTACTCACATGCTTACAATTTGGTCACACCATGACCACGGAATCATTTGGGACTCACCAGGCATTGTCCAGAGGCATGGGAGAGCTTTACCAGAGTGCAAGGGCTGCACAACCACAACGCCGAGGCATATTACTATATCGGGTAATCATGACTTGTTGGAACTTTGCACCTGTGCAAATTGCTGCTACACCATATTTTACGAGTCATTTATTGGTAATATTCTACAGGTATTTTATTTACCATCTTTCCAGTGCTTACCAGTTAGCAAGCACTTCACCTTGCCAGGCCTTGTGCTTGAGGGGGAGTGTTGGAGTTTTGCATAGCTTACCTATTTAGGCAGCTTACTTAATCATCTACTATTTACGAACCTTCATACTGGAGCTCTACTTTAGTGAATACTTACTAGAGTATTCTACAGGTCAGTACCATGCTACTAATATAGTGACTATTCTACAGTGAGGACTGGATTCTCATACTTGATCAAGAAGATGCTATGCTGGAGGCCTGAGGATGGACTGTCTGCCACAGAGCTGCCTGCAGATGCTTTGCTCAATAATGGCTATCTTGTTTTCAGTTGGTGCTCAAGAAATCAAGTGATACGTCAAGTCCTTCTAATACCAATGCTGTAGTATTGTTGTCAAGATAGCAGACTGTGGAGGCCAGTGTTGTTGCCAGTGGTAATATGGGCAGATTTGTTCTTGTCCAACATCTCCCTCAATGCTACAATAGTTTCCCTTAGGCAGCCCTTAGGTACTAGGAAGGCAGTCATTCCTGGCAATGCAATAGCCCTTTGTCAAAGAGAAATAAGAGAATGTTCAATATAGACTCGAGTGATACTGTGACACAAGTTGGAGGGAGAATGTGGCTGTGAGGGACAAAAGACTCCCCATGGAAAACGTAATATCACACTTTGACTCAAATAGGATGAATGCACCGAACACGTCAATTTCCACACCAAATCATCGACCATCGATAATCTCACCCATCATTCTTTCGCGGCTATCCTAGAATGTCATAGCAAACAACTACACGATGAGATCTTCTGAGTCAATGCCGTATGCAGATGACTGGAATCGAAGCACACGGAATCCTGTCAAGCTCAAGCTCAAGACCCAACAATTCAATAGTAATCCGACAGCCTCCGGAACGTGAGCCAGAGCATTGGGAGTATCATGATGGTGGTGGCCGGCGCCCTAATCAAGGACCCGAGAATGTCACGAGTGACTTCAATCGTGCTGATGGCGCTCCCAGTGGCAGGAACCTGTCTTTCCTCATGCAGGGTTTACCTAAAGATGTGCCATTCACATATTCATTTCTAGCTTCCTTGCCATGATATTGATGCATCGGGGCAAGTGCTACTATTCCCCATGCGTCTGGAAGCTCCAGTGCGTTTGTCTAGGTCGACGAAATAGGTTCGAAACGAGGTGGGCATAGTGCCTTGAATCATCATGCCTTCCCAGCTGTGGAGTATGCATGCCACTTAGGAGCTCTGGACTTTCTTGTGAGTTTTTTCTCATTAGATTTCACCCTCGATCCCATAGCATCCTTGCGCCCAACTCGATCAAGGAACTATCTATCCCCCTTTCGGGTGGAGATGAACCCCTTCCCCCCCTCGAGGCCGGTGTTGTCCGTGGTTCTGAACGTTCGCATGCCAGGGTTTGACAGGATTATTTTCGGTAAATCATGACCTCAGAATGTCGAGCTTTCCTCGTTTCAATGGATGGACGGCAGGGAGCTTTCGGGCTGCTGGTGGGTCCTACTTCTCCATCACGGCCATTTGACTCGGGATCAAAATCCTCCCCAATATCGGAAAGGTATTCCATATCATTGTCATCAGGAGCAAGGTCGAACCGGGCTGCTTGAGTGGCATGAGATTTCTCGTGGTTCTGATGTTGTGCCGGTGCGCTCCGCGTGGATTTCTGTATCGTTATCATCTACGGATTCGTCCCAGCACCGTATGGGTCAGAGACAGTCACCATTGATCGTATGGGTAATTCACAATGTTTTGAGACCTCCTAACTCCAACTCGCACGGGCTCTCCCCCCAGTCACCGGCATCATGACCAGTTTTATTGGAGCTCAGGGTGTGTTCGTCGTCAGAGCAACAAACGTTTGTTCTTCAAGACAAAATCACAGTGAAGCAGCCGTTCGGATTTGGGTTGGCAGTGGTTCAACGCCGCTTGCGATATGCTACTGCGGAACGCCACTGTTCTGATTGGAAGCAACCTAGAGTGATTCCGAAGTTTGAGTCTGGGAAAGCCTGAGATACACCATCTGTCATGATATCATCGCTGGCAAGGAACTTGGCAAAATCGAAGAACCCCGAACATCATGCATACATCCCATGTATGTCAATAGCCAACTGTCTCCGAGTCCGGGCCCTGGATCCGGTACAGCATATTTTCAACCCAATGCGTAGTCTGAGTCAGCATCTAGTGGCGTTGGTTGCCTTTCCTGATGTGCGTGTCTCCTGACAGTTCCGAGAACCCACCAGCGGCGCGTTGAAACCGATCCTAGTGAGCTCTATGAATCTACTTTCTGAGTTTTTTGAACCAGGATAGCTTCAAGTCCAAGCTGCGTCCCCGGCAAGTACGGTTCAGACGCAAGACATTCAATTCAAAATACATGGATGAAACGAAAAGAAGTTCTTCATTTAAGGGAATCAGAGCCGCTGTTAGGCTCCTTAGCACCGTTCTCGTCCTTGGTAGTGTTGCGCTCAGGTTGGGGAACTTCTTCTTCTGAAACTGCTATTCCCCTTGCAACACCCAAAAGGGAGGGGGATTTGACGAGAGACGCTACAGCACGCACAAAGCCGCGCTGAATGGTGTCGCTGATGGCGACTACTGAAGTGTTAGGGAGACGTGTCCTTGGAGACATGGGAATCTTGCGCGAGCGCAGGTCTTCTGCAGCGATGTTCGCGAACACAGTATCGAACTGGGGGTCCAGTATAGCTGCCGCGAGCGCTGTGTAAAATTGTTCTTCCAAGATTGCTGTCGAAGAGTTGTCAATAAGCTGTCGACCGAGCAAGGAACGGACGAGCGCCCTACACACAATGATAGCTGTCCGCATCCGTGCTGCTGCTATCCGTCATGGAGAAAGACGCGAAGGGCTGCAGGCGAGGAAACTTAATCGATCAACAGACCAAAGGTCAAAGGGACCGACGAACTTTTGTTGAACGGGGATGCAGATTTGCAGTCCCAGTATAGACGATATCAGCTACGTCTTATGCGCAGAGGTTATGTAAATTGACTGCTGTACTCCTGCCGTCTGGGAGAAGATTGTTACTAAATCGACAAGTCTGCTCCGGCGAAGGATCCATGTTTCAGTCGTGATAACGGGGTCCAAGGAGGGGACCATCACCTGGCATACGGGGTACGAGTTCTGACAGAACCCTAGTTTTCTGGCGAAAAGGAAGCTAGCCCTGATTAGGAGAAACCGATACAGTGTCTGGAGCTAAGATGTCGTTCATGGACCCGTCAACGTGTTAACTTGAAATCGTGCGATCGGCAGCGGCCATCTTTCGCTCCTCGCCACGAGTAGAACTGGGAAATGGCGAAAACCTCTGAAAAATCCATTCAACCGCAACCGGTCTAACCGAACAAAAAGGCGACATACTCATTGTGGGACGAACCTGGATCTTATCGTGCGGACGTGCAGCTGGAATGAGGTTGGTTCTTTACTCCGAACGTGCGAATCGCGTCGAATCTTAGATCTGAATGTCCTCCGAGTGCTTGAAGTCTGAGCCGACTCGGAGTGTGATGGTAGGTCACTGGTCAAGTCTTAATCGGAAACACGGAGCCTGAGCCATCGACCAGTCATCGCCAATCGAAAGATTTAGTTCCAGTTATATAGCATACCTGTGAGTTATCATGTCGTCCTTCGCCAAGGTTCCCAGCATCTTTGCATCGAGCCTCGCTCTCGCGAACACCCGCTCCCCACACTACCAGATTTACCATGTCCATCTCTCTTCCTAAGCTTTGCGCTCCAGCACCTCGGCACGCTACTCATAGTCCCAGCACACC
>JBBPRG010000156.1:0-19512 GCA_038092895.1 Chalciporus pseudorubinellus | reverse complement strand
ATAGGAGCCATAGAAAGCAGGCACGACGGTCCGCTGTGTAGGCTCGGACTTGGCAAAATGGGCAGTACTATTTTCTTATCATATGAATCACGTGGTCGATCTACCCCCTTCTACACGAAGTACACCAGACGTTCTAGGGCACGATTTCCTGACAGAACCTTACCAAAATTTTGCCTCCGACTTCGGAGTCCGCCGACCGAAGGAAATCGTGTCCTAGAATGTCTGGGAACGAGACTAGGTAAATGGGTGAATGTTGGTCTTCACCGAGGATCGCAGCTAAAATCACCGATTTCCTTTTCTAGCGTGCACGGAGAGTCGAAGAAAAACTGCACAATCCACAGCACAACGTACACCCCAAATTCATTCCTCCTGTTGCTTTCGCGAGAGTACTCTACGAGCCTTTGAGTCTTTCTTCTAATTACTAACCATTCGCTGGCCACTGTGACTCCTTTCAGGGGCGCATCAAATTCATTGTACATACCATTTGGTTCATGCTTCTTCTTCAGGTATATTCTTAACACTTCGGTATTCCGTTGTGGGCGCCTCGCAGCTTCTTGTACTACACTTCCTTTAATAGGGATGTGGAGCTGACTCCGTGAGTAGGTATCTATTCCTCTCTTGGTAGCCATGCATGTGAGCGAATCCCCCCGATCTGGGACAGACAGGTTACGCCGTATCTAGCCGCAGATCGCTTGAAGACGATCTAAACATGTGATACGAACCTTGACGGAAACCTTATGGCAGCGTCCTGTAGTTGCACGACTGCCATAGAGACTGACATTCCCCATCTCTTCATGCGGCAGACCTTGATCATCAAGATCGGTCCCCTTATGCTTCTGAATCGCGCTACGAAGTATCTCACATGTGTTGAATTCCACAACCCACTGAAAGGAGCGTTGAAAAAAGAAACCGAATCGTCCTCTTCTAATAATACTTTTGATCACAACGCGATGAAGAAGCGAAGTTTTTCGGCCTGTACGGATTCAAGCATAGCGGAAATAGGTGGGACAGGTTGGATGCTCGATATGGATTGGACCTGCTGGCCTTCAACTCCCGGTCTTCCGAACAAGATTGACTCGAGGGCTTGTCGCCAGCTTCCGGATCTCATGGAGGGATCCGTCAAATTCCGAGTCCGACCTTGGCTTCTCGTACCCACCTATCCTGTTTTGGGTAGTCAGCGTGCAGTCCGCTAGAATAAGGGCGGAGCTGCATGTAGAAATGGCAACGTCATCTTGGAGGCCGTGCTGTGTGGGACGACATGGGCGCAGCATCCATGCGGCGCATCTGTCACTTCGTCTCCGGGACGGACATCATCCGTGAACACCATAAATAACACCAAATAGGGGTCTGGTAGGTATAAAACCTGCTCTGTTGGAACAAGAAACAGCAGCAATCACTTGAATATCCTCACTCCGAGCCAAGCAACTCACCAGTTTACTCTCACGAACATCGCAATGCAGACCGTGAGTGTCGGTCTTTCCGCTTCGATGGCTTTGGACTGACAACTTCGCCGCTGTCGAGCAGATCACTGCTATCCCTGTTAACCAGACCTGCTGCACCACCAACAGCACCTGCAACTGCACCTCCACGTAAGCGCAGCACTCTTCGATGCTGGGGAACACGTCGCTGACACTCGCTTAGTTGCTCCTGCACGTGCGGTGACTGCAAGCACTAAGCATTACCGTGACACTCACCATTCATGCACAAATTCCTTTCTTCCCCGTCATTGTATAGTCTTAGTGTGTGAGTGGTTGTAAGAGGGTGTATGATGGCGGACGTGTTTGTTCTATGTATGGTGTAATCTGAGCTGCCGGGTGGAGGGTCAATAGATCATGTAGCCTGTGACGCTTTATTATGATTACCCCCGTTGCTCTTGGAAAGATCCTGGACCACGACAAAATACGTGCGAAGATTCAAATGCTCACCAGTAATCGACCCAGGCCACACACGGATGTTTCTCCACGGAAGAAAGTTGATCCGGCTTCATTGTTGAGGCGGAAATAGCGAATGCGACATTTGATGAGACTTTGGGGAGGATGCAGACCGTGACATTGGCGTGAAGTCGACATAACCAGACTTTGCAGGCACTGAGCGAGGGAGCGAGGTAGCGAATGGCTGGGACCTCAACTCAGAGCGTTCGAGATCATAGTCACGCCCAGCTCCGCTTTTGAACGCAAATTTTCCGATCCCGTCAGGTCAAGAGACGTGAAATTGGTGACTCCGAGTCGGGCCTCAGTATGTTTCGATGCTAACACCGACTTCACCATGAGATTCCTGGAGACACTTACCAAGACAATCACTTCACAGCGTTTGAAGGACCGTTTATCAACGTGTTCGCACTGGCATGAGTGCAAGCTGGAGAAAAAAATTAGAAAGAGAATCCACGGATGAAAAACCACATGACACTAAAGGCGCAAGTTTGAGAAAGGGCCCCGAACCATTTGGCAACCAATTTTCAGACTTTCTACTGAAACTACTCACCCAAAACTCGATTTTGACTCCGACCACGATGACAACTTAACGACGCCGACCCGACTGACTCGGAGGGGTTTCCCGGGGAAATTACAATTTGAGACTCGGTCATAACACCAGGGTATTGTCGTTGTTAGCATCGTACAAGTGGGCAATGCTGTGGATGCAAATCCATGTGTGGAACCATTTTAAAGCAACGGAAAAAGCTAAATTCGAGGTTGATTCTTTGTTCATGAAATGATAGGATACAAAAAGTATAAAGGGGTCCCAATCAACTGTACAGTCGATGATATGTCCATGTCAGCCACCAACAGCCTGAGAGGCAAACAGGAGCATGCAACGTACCAGAGACCCAGCAGTCCATTGGCATCGACTTCCTAAATCTTTCGTCATTCTAGCTCCAACCCCAAAAAAGCCACACCATTACCCCAGCCCACATCCACGCCAACCCATTCTGGCTCGGACCCATTACACACTGTGAACCACAACACAGGTCCTAACGCACTCCTACGCTCAATGTGAACTGCACGATCCCGTTAGTCTGCCCGAGGAAGGGCAGCAACGGGGTATGTTGCTTGATCAGCAATATGCTCAAGTTATAGGCCGTCAAGGCGGCTTTGTTGAGTGCGAGGACTGTCCCGAGGCCGATCCATGCTACCTACTGACGTCCGAGCGGATGTTCCGAATACGTCGTATAGGGCGATGGTATTGAGCATGGGAATATCTGCGAACGCGAAGGGCCATAACATCATGAAAGCGTTGTATGTCTTTGCGTAGCAGGTAGGACATGGCGAGAAACCGAAGGAGAACAGCAATCACCCCAGCGAAAGCAAGGAACTTTCCTATGGTCGAGGGCCGAAAAAATGTACATCAGGTGCACATATGAAGTTACGAACATAGTAGGAGACTCACATCAAGATGCAGACTTCCAGACTCGACGGCGGCATGGCAGAACAAAGCAACGATGACATCTAATGCAAGGGCCAAGGCGCTCGGAGCGACTCCAGATATTACCAAAGCCCGTGTCGCAGGTATCGAAAGCAACTCGCGGACGCTCATGTTCTTGAATGTCATCACTTGGATGCTAAACGTCGCGGAGAGGTTGTGCCCACCGCGCTCTTATGTTTACTCAAGAGCGTCTGAGGTGTTCAAGATGTGGATGGTGAGCCTTCTTTGATGTTTCTCTGAAGCCATACCTCTTCCATGAACGCATACCCTAACTACGCCGCCACGAGCGTAAACACAGCGCTAACGAGACAAGGGGGAAGGTAAGGATGATCCACAAAAGGTTTCCACGAAAAGCTCCTGGGGTATCGTATCGCAGCATTCTCGAGCCCTGCGCCGATTAGAGGCCTACGATACACTTCAACACAATCACTCCGGGACCCGGATAGACGACACGCACCCAATGATGGCGCCAATAGGTCATGCGAGGCTAAATATCGGCCATGCGAGATCCTCGTTGGTCTCATCCGTCACCTGGCCAGCATTGCGTAGACGACAGCACTATTCCCTGCCAGGAATCGACCTAGAGCCTTACTCGATCGAAATCCACCGCACGAGCAAACGCATCCGACTAACCGAGAAATTCTGAGACAACGATACCAGAAAAATGACGACGACAAGCCAAACGTGGTGATCGTCATGGCGATGCAGACGAGGCTAAACCATATGACCGAGCGCCTCCCAATAGTTTCTGGGTTGAATGACAACTTTCAGGGAAATGAACACGAACGGCGCACCCCGCAGTGCGCAGCCCCTACGCATCTGGTCTTCGACCCCAGTGGTAAGCCGACAACATTTGCGCGAGAGAGTGCGCTGTCTCCTACCGACACAGTTAAATCTGGACCAACGTGACCTCATCCAGCAAGGTCGAGGATGATATAACGCACTCCAGTCTCCACCATAATAACCCTCCATCAGAAACTGGTTGATATAAGATGCGATTTGGTTATACGCGATAGGCTCGGCGTACGGACTTTGAAAAGAACGCTCAGTTGCGCCTTGGTGTCCGATCCTGTTTCGAGCTGGCATTACAAGCCGGGTTCTTCAAGAGCTCCTGGGTCTGTGAATGGATTGTTGGAGGATAGGAATCCAGTGGACTCATCCATGTCTTCGGGATCTGAACCGTTCCCTTCTGGCCCCTGATGGTGAGAGTGTGGTGCGTCCACTCGCGCCGCACAAGGAATTTGTACGTCGAACTTGAAAGACTTGAGCAGGCCCAAGGCGACTCATGCATGCAGTTCAAGTTTTCACATAAATAAGCATGCGGCGAAAACGCGAGGAACTCGCTTGGCACCAACAAGCCGGTTGTAACAGCATTACCAAACATTCTGATCTCTCACCTTATTTATGTCAACCACTGGTGGGGTACACGGAAAAGAGCTTGGAACGCAGGAGTACACTGCGGGCACACCCCGGTTAATTCAAGGTCACACTAATCTACCAACTCTTTCACCACTCTAGCGCCTGCCAACGACAGACACACCATTACCCCAGCCCAAGTCCATGCTAATCCATACCGTCTAGCCCACTCCGACCCATTACATACCGTGAACAATGAGTTCACTAATACAGGTCCCACAATACGACCCATACCCACGGCGAACTGCACGATGCCGTTACTCTGCCCGAGCGAAGACGGGGAGGGGGCATGTTGGTTGACCAGCAGAATGCTCAAGCTCCACGCTATCAGAGCTGCTTTCGAGAGCGTGAGGACGACCCCGAGACCGATCCATACCGCTGCTGCTGTTCGCGCCTCTGTGCCACATAATTGATACCGAGCAATGGCGTTGAGTATGGGAAGTCCTGCGAACGCAAAGGGCCACAGAGCCATGCAAACGAAGTAAGATTTGGCATAATCGAAGTTGTGCAAGATGTATGGCATGGTGAAGAACCGAAGGACAACGGAAAGCATTCCCGCAAAGGCCAGGAAATTTCCGGTGGTTGATGGCTGAATTAATGTGAAAACGTATGAGAGGTACCCATTGGATCTCGGACAGCTTATCAACTCACCTCAAAACCCAGACCACCGGCCTCAACGGAAGAGTAGCAGAACAGAGCGACCACGACATCGAACGCGATGGTCAAGCCACCCAACGCAAATCCAGATATCACCAATGCCCGTACCGCAGGTACTGAGAGGAGTTCGCGCACACTCAGGTTTGTAGGTCCAGTTTGGTTGGTATTAGAGCTTGAGTGTAGAGATGGAGGACTAGGAGCAGCTACCCTTGTCGTGCTCTTGCGCTTACTCGGAAGCGTCTGTGAACATGAACGGAATAGTCAGCATGGTATATTTTCAAGTCCTAAACCTCATGCCTCTTGCATGATTGTAAGCACCAACCCCGCTCCCACGAGCATGCAAGCAGCGCTGGCTAGGCACGGAGGAAGGTATGGATGCCATGAGAAAGGACTCCAAGCGAAGTACTCTGGGTATCGCGTAGCAGCATTCCCAAGTGTTCCACCGATGAGGGGTCTGTGGTGACCTTCAACATAGCCTTCGGGACACACACGGACGAGACATACCCCAAGATGGTGCCTACCGGCCATGCTAAACTATATATTGGCATTGCAATCTCTCGGTTAGTCTTGTCTGTGATTTCCCCCAATACAGAGTTAATGACGGCAGTGCTCCCGCCGAGGAATCCACCTAGAGTGGTAATCGATTTGAATAACGATGTCAATAACGAGGGGCCAGACTAACCAAGTGATTTTGAAACTATGATACCAAGGAATGATGTTGACAATCCAATCATGATGGTCGACACAGCGAGGCCGACGAGGTTAATGAACATGACCAGGCGCCGCCCAACGATGTCTTGTATTGAATGACGACTTTAGAATATGAGCTCATGCTCTTCCGTGGTACTCGACGCACCTGATATTCGACCCCATTGATAGACAGAAAATATCTGTGCAAGAGACTGCGCACTCTCCTATGATAGCAGTCAAAACTAAACCTCCCGCACGAGAAGGTAGAATCCAGTATATGCACTCACAATCAACCCACTATAAAACCCTACGTTTGCCGGTTCTGCAACGTGCAGATCCACAAGAAGCTGGTTAATGTAAGGCGAAATCTGGGTGAGAGCGACAGGCTCGGCAATGCGGACTACGAAAAGTGCACCCAGCTGTGCCTTGGGTATTGGGGTACGAGACGTTTTTGCGTGAGCACTGAGAGGTTCTGATGTGGGAGGCAAAAGTCCTGTGGATTCATCTACGTTCTCAGGATCATTCCCGCTGGAACGATTGCTTGGGGCCTTGGGTATAGATGTATAATTCATCCTGTGGGCTGTCTGCCTATGATCCTGTCGTCAAACTGTCAGTGACTTGAGGTGGAGATAAGCCCAATCGTAGTGTGTGAGAAACCTACACAACAAGCAAACGCAATTAAAGTAGTCACTGGCAGTAGTAGGACACCTCAAGGCCATGGGAGCGAACTCCAATAACGAACCGAGAAGCAACCAGGAGTTTAGCCTAATCGAGTCGCTAAGACATCATTCATATTTGTAAGGACATAAGCTTAGTTCTAAGATGGATTTTACCTTCAAGTTCTTGATAGTCAAACTAACTGAACACAGGCAAAGGGCAATACACATGAACACACCCCTGCAGCAAGAAACATGCTAATCAGACGATCATAATGGGTCTCAAGACCAGTTCGCTAATTCTTTCGTCACTCTAGCTCCAGCCCAGGAAAGACCCACCATCACCCCAGCCCAAGACCACGCCAACCCATACCTCCTCGCCCACTCCGACCCGTTACACAATGTGAACAGCGTGTTGACCAGCACGGGTCCCACCGCACTTCCCACGTACATCGCAAACTCCACGATGCCATTACTCTGTCCGAGGGATGACGGAGTGGGGACGTGTTGCTTGATCAGCAGTATGTTCACGTAGTAGGCCAACCAGGTCGCTTTGGATAGCGTGAGGACTATTCCGAGTCCCACCCACACTGCCGCCGTCGAACGTGCCTCCGTCCCGAACAGTTGATATCGGGCGATGGCGTTGAGCAAAGGAAGTCCTGCGAACGCAAAGGGCAAGCACATCATGCAGGCATTGTATGACTTGGCATAATCGAAATTGCGCAAAATCGCTGGCAAGAGGAAAATCCGAAGGAGCACGGAAAGCAGGCTACCGAGGGCGAGGAAGTTCCCAATCGTGAATGGCTACAGCAAGGTTATCTGTGAGGTTTCCAGACGACCTAAATGCATTAACTGGGCTCACATCAAATCCTAGGCCGCCAGACTCGACCTCCGAGTAACAAAACAGAATAACAACCACATTGAATGCATTGCCCAGGCAGTTTAGTGCCAGTCCGGATATTGCCAACGCACGAATCGCCGGAACTGATAGCAGTTCTCCCACGCTCAAATTTACAGGTTCACTTTGTGTCGGATGTGAATCTGATGGGAAGCATTGCAGAGGGTTGGCACCTATCGTGTCCTTTCGGAGTGTCTATGAGCGCCTGGATTATTAATTGTCAAGCTTCCATAGTGCTCAATGGAATCCGAACCTCCTCCATGAATGCAAAACACAACCCTGCTCCCACAAGCACAAACGCAACACTGGCCAGACAAGGTGGAAGGTATGGATGCTCCACGAAAAGCTTCCAGGAGAAATAGTCTGGGTAACGTGTTGCCGCATTCTCGAGTGTCCCACCGATGAGCGGTCTGCCATGCCCCTTAACAGACTCTTCAAGTAGGGATTCAAAGAGACGCACCCGATGATGCCAGCAACCGGCCATCCCAGACTATATATCGGTATTATGAGATCATGATTCGTCTTGTCCGAGATCTCTGCCAGAAAAGAGTGGATTACTGCGGAGTTTCCTGCAAGGAATCCGTCTAGAGTGGGGATCAGCCTCACGAGCAACATTTGTGAGAGCAATGAAACCACACCAACCAAGAAATTTCGATGCGAGGATACCGACGAACGATGTTGACATTCCAAATACGGTGGTCGTTGCAGCGACACCAACGAGGCCTATCAACATCACAGGGCGCCGTCCAACGATATCTTGAAGCAACCCAGTTTAGTTTGTCAAGAAGCGCAAACATCAAACGGTGCAGCGTGCCCAGCACCCACCAGATATATATCCCCAATAATAAGCTGAAAGAACCTGGGCTAGAGAGTATGTAGTCTCCTAATACCACCGTTAAAGCTGAACCCAGTACGACTCGACTCGCACTCACGATTAGTCCGCTATAAAAACCCACATTATGAGGCTCCGCGACATGTAAATCCACGAGGAACTGGTTGATATACGGGAATATCTGGTGGTATGCTATATCACTGGCGATGCGACCTGTAATTAGTATGCCTAACTGGGTATGAGGGAGTGGGGTACGGTTGCTCTGATTTCCGAGAGGCAGGAGTCGACTTGACTCGACACTGGATACCATCCTGGGGGCTGAGATTTTCAAAGGGTGATGAAGGAAAGTCGACTCGTGGTCTACATGTGGGATCCGTCTTGGGGTGTGCTAGTTACGTTTTTGCCATCTACGAGAGACAGCGGAAATGGTCGAGTGAGAAGCTATATTCAAGCACCGACTCAGAGCATTGCTTTCCTGGATACAATGCACTATAGCTGGGTTCAGCAGCAGTACTAGTACGTGGCGTGCGTCAGTGCCGTAAATCCTAGCTTGACCATGCGAGGATCCTGATGGTTAAGTAATACTTATCTCCATATCTTCCACTGGGAAGAGCTTCGGCGCAAGGCCTATCTCATTCTCGAACGTTTATCGATAACACCGAAGTGATAGGATTCGTTCTTTGTTGTGTTATCAAAGCAAATGGTTCTTTGATTCAGAATATTCAATCCGGGGACTGCCGTTGGAACTAGGTGCACAGGATCACTTGACCACCCAGCCAACTGTCCATGCTTCAAGTTGAACGCGAGCCTAGTAGCGTAATCGGTAACGGATCGAGCCGAGGCTTCAAGGGGCATACACGGCAGGGGAGGTACCTTGCTTGAATTGGCGTAAACGCTTAGTGGCTGCAGCCGCTGCCCTTGCAGGGGCAACTATGGGGATCAATTTCATCGATGTATCACCACAGCAGCGAGAAATGGTACGTGGAGGAGCAACCGCCATTGGTGGACTCGGAGCTGTAGGCCTGGGTGACAGGAATGGCGATGATCTGTTCCACAGTGAAGTTGTCAGTCCAAAGCCGTAGAAGCGAGGACAAACTGTCACTCACGGGCTGCATTGTGATGTTAGGAAGAGCGAACTGACGGCGAGTTCCTCGGGTGAGGGTATTCAAGTGATTGCCGGCCTTCTTCGTTCCAAGAGAGTAAGGTTTATATCGGGCCCCCTATTTGACGTTATTTAGGATGTTGGTAGTGACCGAAGCTTGCAAGTTTGACAGACTTGATCCGCCAACGAATCAACTGAGTCAAAATGGCTTGTAGCTACGTCTTGGAAAGGTGGTGACCGTGCCATTGTAAGGAATCAGGAACCCTTCGCTGAGGATGAGGCAGATGGGATACGGGACCTCCCCGGACGATATCCCCACCTGACCACTGACATGGTCATCCGATCATCGCCCACGCACCATTATCAGACCTACTACTAAACCAAAACGCCGGCACGTACACACTTTCCTACTGTCACCATTAGAGGTGGTCAAATACGTACCGAGATTCGCACTAGTGAGGGAACACTGCTGTGTCTGTCTTGGGAGTCACGAAATACGGGTTGATCATCTCCGTCCCCTTGCAAGTCCAAAAGCCTCCTGCGGGCTGAATTTTATAAGGGCAAGGCTCCGGACTTCCGTATTGCAGACATACCATCTCGCCAAGAGCCCGGGTGACCCGAATCCTCTCACCAATTACAATACAGATCAACACTCACCTCGCAGAAGTCACAGAGAATGCTTTCCGGTCAGATATCCGAGTCATTCCTACACCTTTCCTTCAGAAGAAAGGAGTAAATGACTTCACCTTCGTCATAATGGCTTCAAGAGACTAACGTTTTCGCACATGACATGTTCACGAGCCTAAGTGGCCATGTTGTTCAGCCAGATATTTCCTTTCGACCCGTAAGCGACGCGCCATCCCCAACAAACTGGAATCGTCGATGGTGTGATCTTTGCGTTGAAGGTGAGTCGCCGTGCCTGAAATCACTTGAAAAGGTTCAGTGGTCCAGGATTGTGCCAGTTGCGCAGATTAAACTAGAATACGCTCGAGGGTATGGGTTGATTGGCAAGGATAGCCCGGACCAGGTGGACGAGTCAATGGTGCAGTTCCGAAAACAAACTTACAGAACTTAGAACCGAAGGTAATGTCGCGGAATAGCTTTGAAACCTGGAAAGCACGTCGTATGAGGGGTGAGTTTTGAATGAGACTCGACGGAAACTTGAAAGGCTAAGCTCGCTCGGTGGACAATATCCAGTGGGCTGGAGAACGAGAGTATCTTGAAAATAACAATCTCGTCTGGCAGAAAACTGTCATAGGATTCCGTGTTGAATGCACAGGCGGGATCAAATTCTCAAGGTTGTCAGCGTGGTTCAAGTGCAGTCACGGTGCTCATTTTCCGTATCGCCTAGACACCTGCGTTGAGTGGGGTCACGAAAGTGACGAAATGGGGCTGATAACCTTCTTGGTATGTCACAGCACATATTGTTTGCAAGCTTCCATCGTGTTCTGTGACATGATCTAAGCATAGTAGATACCGAGGCGACACATTCTTTTTGCCACCGCACCCACAAAACATGGGTCCGAGGTAGGGAATTTGGGCGCAGGAAATTTAAAAGCTCGTGTGCTCACCTCGTTTTCAGGAACCAGGCACAGGTACGGTTAGCGTCCATCGCGTGGGAGATATGACAGTTTGAACCTTGAACGAGTTGCAACTTGGATTCGTCTGAGCGAGCGTCGACAGAGAAGTGAGTCTGAGTCTCTGAGACAATGGGACCGATCGATGACGATGGAACGTGCATGTACCTTTATTTTTCCTTCCTATCTCGCATTCTTTACAACGACGACTCCGTTCGACTTTCATGTTGACCTGAGTTGATCATGCGTCCGTGTGGTAAACGAATCTTGAGATGCTGTCAACGGTCGATGGTGACCGCGAAGTGATGTGGGAATGGAAACGAGTTCTCCGAGAACACGAGACGAGGTGAGCATGGCTGTGTGAGGTGATCGGTATCGATAATAGGAAACGTGCATATACAGTGGCGCGCCTCGAGAGAACGATCCAGGTTTCTCCACCCAATTCCTCCACACCGATTATCTCGAGTCGCGACTTCTCGTTGGTGAGGATGTCGGCGACGGCGAAAGGTACGTACGAGTTGTCAGTGTGCGATAAGCTGGCATATATTGACGGCCCTCCAACGTCTTGGTGCGAAAGTGATCGAAGATCCAAGCAGGAACAGCATATTCGCAGTTGCATTTACTTCCGATGCTCGTCATATCGTCAGTGGTGGTGCTCAGTACGAGGTCCGGCGGTGGAACGTCCAAGATTTGGTGCAAGTCGGTCCTACGATGAGGGCGAATGGTATTCTCCGCAGCGCTCTCGTGTCGAAAGACGGGCGCTGGATAGTGACCGGAGACGATGGGAAGAAAGTTATTGTCTGGAATACAGAAACACACGAACGAGCTTTGGTGATCGATGAACATACCGGGGAAGTGAACACCGTGGACATCACAGATGACTCGACCCGAATCGCTTCGGGATCTGATGACTCCACCGTCCGAATTTTCAGCATCACGACGGGAAAGAGACTCGTTCCCCCCCTCAGACATGACCATTTTGTCTATGCTCTCAAGTTTTCGCCAAGCGGCGATCGAATCGCCACGGCCACGTTTAATCGAGACTCTGTCCGCGTATACGACTCACACTCTGGCGACAAATTGTTTGACATCCCAATAAACATCAAGGAATACCTAACAACCCCTCTCGCCTGGTCTCTGGATGGCCTGCAACTCTTTGTTGTTTCGCCTGGCATTATCACCTGCCTGGACACATCTACGTCCTCGCGTTCACAATGGCCGATACAAAACAACGACAGTCAAGCATCCATCGTCACTAATGGAAGATTCATAGCGTGCTCTGCAGGCTCTTCGGTCTCCTTCTGGGACATTGTTTCGCACGAAAAAGTTGGGCCCACACTCGTCCATCCCGCCAACGTGTACTGCATCACTCTCTCATCGGACGGGAGGTATCTCGCGTGCGGTCATACCAGCAAAATCTTCATTCACGACCTCAATGACGTCCTTCCACGAAAGTATCGAAGGGAACGTGTGGGTGCTTGTTCACTCGTGACTTTCCATCTCTAACGAAACCCCAATGAAGCGTCTCGCAACCATGCCTCTTCATTGTACCTCCCAGATTCCTCTTCTCCACGTTACCACCGCCGAGCTGGAAGCATGGAAGCACTACGACCTCGCTCACTTCGAAACAACACTATCTGAGCAGATTGCTCGATCGTCGATTCCAAGTTATCACGCACTTGCAAATCGCGCACTCATACGCACACGATTGAAAAAATGGGCAGAGGCGATTGAAGATGCGAAACAGGTAACGTCACATCGCCATCTTTCCCATCCTCGTCTTTACATGCGTCCACACACAGTCGCTCGAGATACAACGCTCACCAATCGGTCGTGTTGCAATGGCCATCGCGCTCGCCGGCCAAGGCGACGAAGAGCACGCTCTCCGTGCATTTGATCTCTCGTTCCGTGATGCCAACCCAGAGGACATCGAGTTTCTTTTGTTACTGAAGGCGAGTGTGCGATGACTTGTAATCACACACGTTCGTTGCAACTGAGCACCGTGATGCTCAGTCAATGTTGTTATTCACGTCCGGGAAACAAAATGACGCAGTTTCCCGGGTCCAGGACCTCATCACGAATGCGGACGACGATGACGCATATTGCTTCATGCAAGTACGTACATTGCGCATCTTAACTACACCAATCGCGTGACGCATTCAAAAGGTGCTTGGGAACATGTACCTCAAGATGGGGGAGTATCCGCATGCAATAAAAGTCTTTGAGCATGCGAAGGGCATTGCTCCAGCCAACAGAGAATGTCCTTCGTTAACGACAATCTCGTTGGTGAGCATTCTTTTACAACTACGCCCTAGCTTATCATGACTCGCGTGAAAGATTTTCAATTGGAGTTTTGAGGGATCGGACATCACTGTCCAGCGGCATCAATGCGAGACGCTGTTTGCACAAGGCCAGATAAATCAAGCCGCTGGGGCCCTTATAAATCTGGTTACGACATTACGAGAAGAGATTCAGATGAGCAAGGCGACAACCGACTGGGTTGCGGGTGAGTTTCGAACCCCCTCGTTCTTTTGACTTGGACGGGAGCATTCCTTTTGGTAGATTTCACGAAGAAATGTGTTGCGTCTCTCGAGCGCCTCGGCGATGTTGCAGTGAGTTCCAAAAAGCACGAGGAAGCAATCGTTCAGTATACTTCCGCACTGTCGCTCAATCCCGTGAATCCAGCAAGTCTGCTCTTCAAGAGGAGCAGGGCTCGAGCAGCGATGGCATTGTGGGAGGATGCACTGACCGATGCAAACAAGGTAGCGTTTCCACTTTGCCCAGAGAGTGTGATCCTCAACCGTGACGTCCCCATAGGTGATCGAGCTCGACCCTTCCTCCTACTTAGCCTACGAATGCAAATATGTCGCGCTCCATGGCGCAAAAAAATACGATGATGCCATCGAGGCATTCGGCACAATGCTTTCCCTCATCGAACAATCCGGTGATGTCGAGATCCACAGTGAGTGTGACGACGCACGCTTTGAAGTTGTGAATTAACTTTATCATGACCAACAGAGCTGCGAAAGAACTATAGCTCTCCGTTGCAGACGATTGCAAAAATTGATAAGGTCGCCGGCTTGATCTCTACGATCTCGCCTCTTGTCCTCATCGATGTCGAAACGGGTCGCCTCTGCGATGCCGCTGAGCGTATCAGGATATTCAAGTCGGACGCAGTATTTAAAGAGCTCGTGTCATCAATGACAGAGAAAGTGGACGAGGAACGCATCCTGCGAGTTGTCACCAAATTCTTCGCATACGCCATGTTCTCCCACGTTTGGGAGGGGAAAGAGCCGAGTTTACAGGATGTCAATCTAGTGCAGTCCGTGCATAATTTGCCAAAGACTCACGTGAACGACAAGCTTTGCAGGTTCTGTGAAGAGGCTCGAAAGCTCGGCCATCGCTTTGTCTGGTCTGATACGTGTTGCATCGACAAAACCACGAGCGCAATCCTGAACCAGTCCCTGACATCGATGAACAGCTGGTATGCAGGGTCAGCCATCACTCTCGTTTTCCTGGCGGGCGTGAGCTCTCCGTCGAAGCTTGGAGAGCTCGCGAATAGTAAATGGATGACACGAGCATGGACACTCCAGGAACTCCTGTTCCCGAAAATGATCCGTTTCTACGATTCGCAATGGCAGCCATATCTCGGTGACACGCGCCTCAACCATAAAGAATCACCCGAGATCGTGCAAGAACTCTCCGATGCTTTCCAGATCCCACACGACACTATTGTCACATTCAGTCCGGACGACCTCACGATCCGCGACAAACTTCGGCTCGCGTCAGTTCGTAATGCCACTGTCGAGGAGGACGTGGCATATTCCCTCATTGGTATATTCAACAGCGATATCCGCCCTCAGTATGGTGAGAGAGAGGCCGCTCTCGGCCACCTCCTGGAGGAGATCGTCGCTCGCTCGGGCGAGGTGACTATCCTTGCATGGACCGGGCCCGGGAAGTCATCGTCGTACAACAGCTGTCTTCCATCCACGCTCTCTGTTTACAGCCAGACCCCTTACTCCCCACCGACTCTTGACGCCAGCGAAATGGAGATGCGTACCGCCGAACTGAGGAGCACTTTATCAAGGGAAGACGCAATGCAGATCTATGAACGGATCGAAAACCTCCCCCGAGCCCGTTTTGCAAACCGCCGCCTTCGTCTCCCTTGCATCCCTTTCCGTGTGCGGAAGATTGGTGTGCAAGAATTGGGTCACGGGACCGGGACCAGATATCGTCTCAAGGCATCCAGCCTGGGCTATGTTGACATCACGACGACGGATGTCCTCCCACTGACCGAGCCTAAACGACTCGTGTTGGTACAACCCTGGATCAGCTATATCATCGGTCCACGCACTCAGGGCACCCTTGGGGATGAGCCAGAGTCAGATAGCGAGTCTCAAACAGACTCTGAGGCGTCTAGCGATGCAGGAACCAATGAGGAGTCAGGTCCCTCTGCACCGATGCATGCCGTTCCCTCACCTCAACCGGACCATTATACAGTGGCACTCGAGACGCTGGTCCGCCTTGGTCAACCATTCAATGCATTGTTGCTCTCGTTGCAGGATGGTGGGGAGTACAGGCGGGTGGCTTCAGACAAGGAGATCGTCGTCCACGGGCTCGGAGCTGATGTCGAGTCGTTGAAGAAGATCAAAGCAGAGGTGCTGGAGATTCTCTGATGTGTTTAGACGGTTTGTTCTGTTGCTATTCGCTTTCAAGCTTTTGTCACTTTCGCAATCACACTGTTTGCTCATCGCCAATTCTCTTACCCGCCATATTATACCAGTTCTGTCTTCTTATCACCCAGCTAGCTAGCTCAGTTAGGAACCTGGCACAGGTAACGTTATAGAGTCCGTGGGGTGGGGGATGGCTAGTTTGGATGCGTTGTTGCATTCGTCTGAGCGAGCATCGACAGAGAAGTGAGCCTGAGACGAAGGGATCAGATACTCTGGGGGTTTTACTCACGCAGTACTGAACTGAACCTGCTTCTGGTTGTTCTTAGCTCGCTTGAATTCAGAACGGTCGAGATCCATGGTGTTCATGGGCTAAACCGCGTGCCTATCATGAATACGCTTCTTATGGGAACACACGGTCGCCTTCTTTGAGCCATTCGCGGAGATGATCTTGGGCCCCTTCGTGATCTGTGTGACCGATATGTTTACAAGCCAGCTCAACTTCATGTGGCCGAGTCATTCACTTATCCGATCCTTTTCGCTTTGACGCCTGAGTTTGATAAAACGTACTTGTACCTTTATCTGCCCTGCCCATCTCGCATTCTGTGCAGGGACGACTTCGTTTGACTTTCACATTTTACCTGGGTCAATGCCGTAAACGAACCTTGACATGCAATGAAAGATCGATGGTGACCGTGAAGGGATTTTCGAACGGGAACGCGTGCTCCGAAAACACGAGGTGAACATGGCTGTGTGAACTGATTGCTATCGATAAGAGGAAACGTGCATATACCGCACACCTCGAGTGAACGGTCCAAGTTTGTCCACACTGGTTGGCTCTCCCGCGACTTCTCGTTGGTGAGGATGTCGGTGACGACGAAAGGTATGCACGAGTTGTCAGTGTGCGATAAGCTGATATATGTTGACGATCCTCCAAGGTCTTGGTGCGAGAGTGATCGAAAATCCAAGCAGGAACAGCATATATGCAGTCGCATTTACTCCCGATGCTTGTCATATCGTCGGAGGTGATGACGGGCACGAGCTCCGGCGGTGGAACGTCCAAGATTTGGTTCAAGTCGGTCCTAAGACGAAGGCGAATGGTTACGTCTTCAGTGTTGTCGTGTCGAACGACGGGCGGTGGATCGTGACTGGAGACACTGGGAAGAAGGTTATAGTCTGGAATGCCGAAACTCACGAACGAGCGTTGGTGATCGATGAACATACCGAAGGAGTGCTGACGGTGGACATCTCCAGCGACTCGACGCGAATCGCTTCGGGATCGGCCGACCACACCGTCCGAATTTTCAGCATCACGACAGGAGGGAGACTTCATCCCCCTCTTAAACATGACAGTTATGTCTATGGTGTCAAGTTTTCGCCGAGTGGTGATCGGATCGCCACAGTCGCCTGCAACCGCTCTGTCCGCATCTACGACTTACACTCTGGCGACAGGTTGTTCCACATCCCAGTAAAGGTCAACACTTACCCAACCACTCCCCTCGCCTGGTCTCTAGATGGCCAGCGACTCTTTGCTGTTTCACCTGGATGTATCACCTGCCTTGACACATCCACGTCCTTGCGTTCACAGTGGTCGAACCACAACAACGACAATCAAGCATCCATCGTCGCCAATGGAAGATTCATAGCGTGCTCTGCTGGTTCTTCCGTATCCTTCTGGGACATCATTTCGCACGAAAAAGTCGGCCCAACAATCGACCATCCGGCAACCGTGTACTGCATCTCTCTCTCATCAGACGGGAGGTATCTTGCATGCGGTCATGGCGGCAAAATTTCACTTCACGACCTCAAAGACGTCCTTCCACGAAAGTATCGAACGGAACGTGTGCGTGCTTGTTCACTCGTGACTTTCCATCTCTAACGAAGCTCCAATCAACCTTCCCGCGATCATGTTCCGTGTCTATATCCTAGTTTCCCCTCATGGAACTCAACGGCGCTGTACTCGACGCATGGACGGAGGACGACTGGATGAACACAGAATCACTACTATCAGATGAGATCGCGGACTCCCTAAATCCAAGCTGGCATGGACTTGCAAATCGCGCACTCATACGCACACGATGGAAACAATGGGCGGAAGCGATTGAAGACGCGAAACAGGTAACGTCACATCACCATCTTTCCCATCCTCGTCTTTACATGCGTCCACCCACAGTCAGTTCAGCTAAAACTCTCGCCGATCGGGCATATCGCAATGGCCATCGCGCTTGCCGGCCAAGGCGATGAGGAGCACGCTCTCCGTGCATTCGATCTCTCGTTCCGTGATGGTGACCCGAAGGATATCAAGCTCCTATTGTTACTGAAGGCGAGTGTGTGATGACTCGTGATCACCCACATTCGTTGTAGCTGAGTTCCGTTACTCAGTCAATGTTGTTATTCACTTCCGGGAAACAAAATGACGCAGTTTCCCGGGTCCAGGACCTCATCACGAATGTGGACGACGACAACGCATATTGCTTCATGCAAGTACGTGCATTGCGGCATCCTAACTACAGCTCTGTGCATATCGAAACACTCGCTGCGATGTGAAAATGCGACAAGGAAAGTTGACATTACGAAGAGTGACTAGATACGCGAGGTGAAACGGTAACGAGTGCTTAGCGGGCGGTCAAGATGATTGTTGAAGGCATGGGAGAAAGCCCGGAGGGCTTCCCGGCTCGAGGCTGGCCCAAACCTGTGTGGGGCAAGGTGAGCTGTGGTTCCCAAGGACTAGGAGCACAGCGACGTGGCCAGCGAAGCTTGTCTCCCATGAACTAGGAGATGGGCGAGGAAAGGGACTTACTTAACGGACGGGTGGCATCGCGATGCGGTTGAAGGATTCGAGGACTTCCTTGTTGGATTGTAGAAAGGGAGCAAGAATGAGGGCGTGGTGCCGTAGGTACAGGGTGAAAGCGTCCCCCGCCCAACAGCCCATTACTTTGACTACGTCAAAGGGAATTCCTTTTAGTAGATAGTGCAGAGTTCCTCCTATTCGCAGACTATGTCCTTTGAGATCTGCCAGATTCAACTGCTTGGCCAGAGCCGAGAGGCGAGTTGTGACCTCGTTCTTGGATAGAGGGTGAAGGCCATTCTTGGCATGTTTCCAAGCGAAAAGGTGTGCCTCCGGAGGGGGGTTGTTGATGCGAAAATGATTTTCTAGGGCTGCCTGCGGGTCGGTGATGTGGCCCACTTGCGGGGCACATTGAGTGTCTTTGCCATTAGGCCCGAATTTGGTGAAAGGTATGCGGAACTTGATGACGGGCAGATTATTGTCGTCGCGGATGAAGGATACGTTGCGACGGGTGATGTGTTTGGACGAACTGAATTTAGAGATGGCGGGGACCGTGAATTCGCCGAGGCGGGCGACACAGTAGAACATTGTGATTATGCAGGTGAAGATCGCCGCGTCGCGCGGGTCGCTCAGATCCAGATGGGCGTGGATTGATTCGAGGTCGTTGATGGTGATGGGTGGGCGTTTGGGGCGTTTGGATGATTTGGGAGCCAGCTTGCCTGCCCCTTGCAGTGTTAACTTGAGTTCGTCTTTGTCTATGTCCCAAGGGTGTCCATGGAGCCTGTGCCAGGCCCATAGGGCAGTCG
>JBBPRG010000155.1:0-19593 GCA_038092895.1 Chalciporus pseudorubinellus | reverse complement strand
CTTGAGTATTCTTTGTATATACAAAGAATACTCAAGCTTTTGGCGAGCGTAACTGCGATTTTGACTCGGCTACGTTTTGCAGGATGGAACCCATTTCGTCGCAGTGTTTGAATTATTTTATTAACTCCCGTTTATAGTGATGTTGGGGACACAAGTCCTATGTACACTTTGCGTAGGAGTTCTGTAGTCGAAGTGTTGAACTACTTATTGTCTTTTCAGGCAGGTTGTCTGTCCCCACGGGAAATTTGTGAAAAAAACCCTGTCATCTTCGGTCAATGATAGTGCCTCAACACAACCCCGGAATCTCGCGTAAATGATACTGATCAACTCAGAGCAGCTTGGGGAACATTTTCCGAGTCGACCGATGGCGAAAAGACAATGTTTTGAAATTCGAAATTCCGGGTGCATAATACCAAATTTTCAAAACTTCAGATTTTCTTCACCGGTCAAGTTTAAATATATTATTCTGGCTCCTCCGACTCGATTAGTATCATTGTGAGGTGTATTTTGTACATAATTTTACCAATGGTCGTACTGCGCAGTAATACCACGCACGCAACTTATCAAACGCCACAACCCAACAGCACTCCGCAAGCTCAAGTTCCGAAGATCAAAGCCAGCAGCAACGGTCCTCCTAAGTACCTACAAGCTTACAGAGAAATTTCCCTAAATCCTGACGGGAAGTCACCCGATCTATCCACTTCTGTCTAGATAATGCTTGTCGTACATTTGGGATTTCTGGGGTGCGGTCCACGACATTCAACAGGTCAGTTCTTATTTGTCCTCAACCAGATCTGATCCTCAGGCATATTAGCTGCATGCTATCCGGTTTTTGCAGGGAATATCAGAAACATCTACTTTCGTCGGTACGTGTACTCTCCTTTATCTGGATTTCTTTGACCGCTATATTCACACACTGTAAGCTATCGTACATCTTCGAAGAACCAGCGATTGATTTGTCTATGTTTCCAGCAGCTGTATACTGTGAGTGCTAGTTCCACTCTTACTAGCGATTCTGCCTATATTTTCTCAAGACATCTTGGAGGCGTTCCACCCACAAAATAAGTGAACAATTTCATAGCTTCATAACTGATGGTGTGATTACCCTGCCAATTTGCTTTGTACGGATTCTTGCTGTTTCCGTCCCCG
The DNA here is from genome assembly GCA_038092895.1 of Chalciporus pseudorubinellus. Classification (NCBI taxonomy): domain Eukaryota; kingdom Fungi; phylum Basidiomycota; class Agaricomycetes; order Boletales; family Boletaceae; genus Chalciporus; species Chalciporus pseudorubinellus. Next base: position 18,444 of record JBBPRG010000155.1, on the reverse strand, counting down.
CAACGGCGAGGGTGTTCTATCAGGCCCCCGGATAATCCCTAGGCAACCCGGGTCTGGATCCAGACAGATTTCGGCTGTGGCCTGGGCAGTCGATCCAAGTCCGGACATAGGTCTGAGGCATGAATGTGATCACGATGTCATTTGACGCCCACTCGTAGGACCATATAGTTTGTGAGAACAGTTTGCGATCTCTGTCTCTCCAGAGAGCTTCGGCTCAAACAAATTGTCGGGTCAATGGCTTTCTGCTATCGGAGGTTACTCCGTCGAAAAGTTGTTCAGCCGAAGCAACCCCTGGTCAACTCATATCAATGCTTCGCAGATTATTACCCATCCGGTGTAACTGCCTTTGGAACAGTATCTACGCTCGTCTGCGCGACTTGAACAGACTATGCCCGCACACGATGGCCTGTCCTCGTGTATAATCCTTTGCCTACTGTACGTCCAGCGCCGCATTCCTTTGAGATGAGTTCGCTCATCCAGTGGATAGACATTGCAGGTGCTGCCTACTCTAGACAGGCAACGACTTTCGCGTTAGTAGCCTATCCATGTCCTCCAACTGTCAATGTCCCTTACTTACACTACACAATTGGACCAACCAGATTTGCGCCGACGATGACCAAGAACGCGCGATCGTGATCGTTCTCGCCTCCATGACAAGTGTTTTTCCTCGCCCCTTCTCTTCGCTTGGTTGCTTAACCCCGTACTTTCATTTTCTTTCAGCATGTGAAACAATGCAGTGAGTGCCTTGTGACCATTGTTATTCTATCCCGCAATAGACGCTCCCAGATTTACAAGAGCGGTGATCACCATGATTTGTACGTGCGCGGCAACTCTGTCACACGGTTGGAATGGTTCCTAGAACAATGGGAACGACGTCGGTCCATGGATGACAACGAGGCTAAGACCTCTGAACAAGTGCCGGAGAAAGCAAAGAGGAACCAGTAAACAACGTCAACAACAGATCCGTTATTCAAGATATCGATACAATCACTTGACTTCGGACGGTGAATAAACAACACACAATGACAATCCTAGTTAGTACTGTCCTACATAGGGTTAAATGTACCCCCAAGGGACATAAATGTATTCAAAAAAAAGACAATGATAAGGATTCAAATCTCTGGATATGCACAGCGAACCAGGATGGAAAAAAAAAAAAAAGACAAAGCTGTTTATGTGTCATAAAAATAGGGAAGAAATAGCAATCATTGATGTCCGACATCGCTCGACAGCAAGTGCAGGGGAATTATCGGTGATCTAACAAGGGAAGATCAGCATCAACACAGACAAGACGGGGGAAAGGCTAAATATGCAAGAGGGTATCTGTTTAGTACCAACGACCACCGCAGATAGATTAGTGACTTTTTTGAGAATTCGTTAGAATATATTATTACCATGTGTAGAGGATGATGATTCTCACCTGAAGACTTCCGAGGGTTGGCACTCTTATTGTTATCACGAAGGGGCGCTTTCTTCGGAAGTCTAATAGTGGTAGAAAGGCGACGGGAGGGAAACTTGGGTGGCGGTGGGGTCGTACGCAGGGGTGGGTAGGAGGGGTGGCACAGGTTTACGATCAGAGAACTTGCGCTGCAGATTCGCACCGCCCTGTGCCGCCGGCTGTGGAGGAGAAGGACCTTGGTACATAACTGGGTTTGGAGAAGGCGCATGGTAAGGTGCGGGGGTGGGGTATTGACCATAACCAGTCGGGCCATAGTAACCTTGTTGAGGGGCGGCGTATGCTGGCTGGATACCGTGAACGTGACCATGACCATGACCCGAGGAGCTACCACTGAGACGATGTTTCTCGATAGAATTCTCCCGATCGTCTCCGTAGTGGTCCGTCACAGTAGGGTCGAAAGTGACAGCTGCAGCCAACTCCCTGTCGAGACGGTCACGGCGACGCTTGCGAATACCCCACGTGATGAGGAATAAGATAACGACGAGAACGACGATGCCAACGAGAGTGAAGACGGGGCCCTCCGCGGAGGGGTCCTGTAGGAACGATTTGGACGCCGCCGCAGTAGGCGTAGCGACCGGGGTACTGGTAATGTAGATGATGCTGGGACCCTCAGTGGAGGTAAACACTATATCAGACGAGGTCGGCGTGGGAGTCGGCGTCGGCGTCGAGGTAGGAGTGCTGGATGTTGTGCTGGAGGACGTGGTCGTCGATGATGTCCTAAGATATCTCGACCAGAGTTTCATACGGATGATCTGGACAACTTACGATCTAACCAAGGAAGTAGTCGAAGTCGAGCTAGTAGTCGAGCTGGTCGAACTAGAGGAATGAGTACTTGAGGTTGTAACAGGGGGAGGTTCCAACGATGGCAAGAGGAGAGATGGCGCGGCACCGACGAGACTGGTAAGACCGCCAGCTATTCCACCGAGACCCAAGGGGTTTGCATTCGCAGGAGGGCTCTGCGGGACCGCCGCACCAGGGCTCACAGAGCTCGATGTTGAACCACCACCGCTGGGGTGAAGACGATTTCTCAGCGACCAAGTACCTTTCTAGGGATCTCCAGGACTCACAAAACATTTCCCAGGGCTGTGAGGAGCGGCCATGCGAGTCAGAGAACGTATTTCAACGTTCATGGAAGAGACTCACATCCACCAAGGCCCTGCCTTTTATTGAGAAAACGACGGTGCATACCACTGTGTCCGTCCATAGCTGGATGGTTGCGATTAATAAAAGAGTGAGGAGGAAAGAGTGACTGATAGTGTGAAGTTTAACACGAAGAATTCTCTCAGGAATGACTTGTTAGGTAGACAGCCCGTCTGTGCATGAAGGTGAAACGGGCGTTGAGACGAAGTCAGAGAAAGAGACGGGGCACTGAAATAAAAGTCGGCACTCTGAATCCGAATCCCACTCCACAACTTGATCCCACTACCAGTGCGTGGGTTGCCTTCGCGACATAGGTTTGAGGACTGACAAGCTCCATGATATTCCTATCAACCAACAGTCGGAAGTAGTACTGCGTTCAACAAGAAAACTCTGTAAAGCTGATTGAAAGTTGTCTTGCCAACTTGAATATTTTCAACATCGACACATGCTATTTATTTATTCATCTTTCCAGGTTGCGAAACAAGTTGCTACCCGGAAGCAATCCTAGGTAATCTCTAAAATTGGCCCCTGTTGCAAGTACAATAAGATCCAAGCAAGGTATATGAACAAGATACGAGAAATCACAAAGAAATTTTTGTCTTCCATCTCAGCGAGGCGCCCTCGTCACTAATCCATAGCTCTCTCCAGCCGCTCTCTCCATTATCTCCCTCAGCGGCCCAAGCAGTCGCGTAAACGAGGGGGCATCAAGTGCTGCAACTTTCAGCTTGGGCTGACAAGAGTCAGTCCGCTGCACTGCACTCACCGTGGCAGCTCTTGGCGCTAGCCGGAGTAGAGAGAGTTCTGTTATAGATCCGTCAGCAGCGAACTGATACTCCACTGATAGTGCTTACCGCCAAAGTAGTCCCCCTTCTTGAGGCGACCAACCGTAATCTCCCTCCACTCGTCCTCGTCGCCCCGCTGCTTCTTCGTGACGATGGCCTCTCCCTCCTCCACAAAGAAAAAGGTATCTCCCATCTCGCCTTGACTGACAACCGCCTCTCCATCGGCGTATACTCTGCTTACGAGAGCGTCTGCGATCTTGCTTCTTTCCCCAGGCTCGAGGGAAGAAAGGAGCGGGACCATAGATAAAAAGTGTTCGTACATGGTTCGTCGCCTGTGAGCAGCTTTCAAGATGATCGTACGGAAAGTGATACGATCAAGTGCCCAAACCGTCGATGGTTCAATCGCCTGGACGGTCGCTGCACGGGGATGGCCATACATGAGAGCAAGCTCGCCGAAAGAATTTCCTGGCTTGCACTCCATGACCTTGCGGCCATACACAGGATGGTAGCCAGGTTGCAGGAACTTCTCGGGTTGAGATGACAGGGTGGAGGATGGGTTATTCGTAAGCCATGTGGGTGGCAGAGGTTCAGGGTGGATGTAACAATAGAAAAGCCCAGATTCAACGACGTAGAAGTATTCTCCTACGTCACCCTGTCGGATGATCACTTCATCTTTGTTCACGTGACGCTCTTGCATAGCATTCAGGACACCGGTCTCCTGTTCTTCATCAAGATCACGGAATATGAAGTTGTTTGCAATGGAGGCTTTGATACGACGAAGTTGATCAGGTGTTTTGGGACAAACAGGTAGCGGATCATCGTGACCACTGTCGACAGCAATCGGCTCTGCGCTAACAGATGTCCGACGCGCGAGGATGGTAGCTGACGGGGCTTGTAGATAGTCACCTGGACTCAAAGAGAGCGAGTTGGACATCGTTGGCGTGGATGTCATATCGTATCGTGCAAAAGAGTTGGACGGATCAGTGGAAAGGGGAGACATTGGAGGAAGTTCGCGACCGTCAAGTGTGAAAGTGGGCGGACCCATGCCATTGCTAGGACCATTTTGATCGAGGGAGAGCAGGGCATTCCCGGGTACATTGAGCATACCAAAAGGGCTGTGGGAGGGGGGGAGCGCAGATGCACGACGTTGCGAGGCGATGTTTGAGAAAGGGGAGATAGGTGGAGGGGTTGTGCCATGAGGAGTGCCATGAGGAGCAGCATTAACGGGAGTGTCAACGTAAAAGTCTGTGGGGAGCTGCTGCTCGTGAATGAAGGCGAGGCCACGCTGAGCTAGCGCGTCTCGCGTGCGTGTACGCTGCTCCTCCAAGCGTGATTGAAACCAGTTTGCACAAAACTGGAGAGCATCCTTTGGCTGTACACGATGCACATCGCGGGTCAGGTCAGCCACTAGAAATTCAAAGGTCGACATCGTCGTGGACGAGGACGAGGACAAGGGCAAGTGGGCTGAGATTCGGAGTCTTTGTCTTTGCTTTATGGAGAATCAAGTACAAGACTATCCCACGTGCTCGAAGACCCAAAGGGACGGGATCAAAAATTACAACATAGTGGCTCCAAAAAATCTACATTGTACAATTACACAGCTACTTGGGTCTCAGTGGGACAGTAAGGGAGGGACAAGAGAATTCGCGTGCATAACAATCGAGACCAGTACCAACTATCGAGGGTGTTGATATTGTGCCGGGTACCCACTGGCCCCATAGGCTTGCTGGCCAGCGTGTGCCTGAGCCTGGGCGTGGGCGGCTTGGGCTTGGGCTTGAGCCTGAGCCTGAGCCTGAGCCTGAGCCTGAGCCTGAGCCTGAGCCTGAGCCTGGGCCTGGGCCATAGCTTGAGCCTGGGCCTGTGCCTGCATACGTGCGGCGTCTTGTTGTGCAAACATTGCTTGAGCATGAGGAGGGTACTGAGGCTGCTGTACTGGGGGCTGAACTATGATCGACTGTGGCGGCTGGGGTTGCTGTGGTTGTTGATGATGAGCGTGAGGATGAGGGAAGTTGAATTGAGGGGGTGGCATTAAGCCAGGTGTCGGAGATGGGCCATACGATGGGCTTGCCGTCGACGTAAAGTAAGGGTGTGACAATGCATCGGTGGCTGTGATCCTCTTGCTGGGATCAAACTGCAAAAGACGCTCCAGCAAATCAATCGCTACAGAGAGCAAGTCAACTAAAGAGCCTTGGGAGAAAAAATGGAGGGGAAATACCTTGAGGGGATGCTTTCGGGAGCACTTGTTGGAAGGGAATCTTTGGGTATTTGGGATATTGCTTGATGGTGATTTCTGGCTGTCAAGAAGATGAGCTTGAATGTAAACCCAGCTAGCCCGCGTCCTGACTTACTGAATCCGTAGCTATCTTCCTGAGTACACGGTCATCTGGTGTGCCTATGATTCGCATGATGTGGAGTAGCTGATCCTGGTTATCGCGACCGCGGAAAAGAGGCACTCCAGAGATCATTTCTGCGAATATGCAGCCACAAGACCATACATCGATCGACGTGTTGTATGTTCTAGAACCCAACAGCACATCTGGAGCACGATACCACAAGGTAACAACCTAGGTGCCGCTCTCAGAAAATACATAGTGGTAAAGATCTTAAGACATACCTCGTTCGAGAAAGTGTTCACGGGGACTCCAAAAGCCCGCGCCAATCCGAAATCACCGAGCTTGAGTTCACCTTTGCGATTGATAAGAAGATTCTGTGGCTTAAGATCACGGTGCAAGACACGATTCTCGTGACAAAAAGAGGTCCCTTTCAGGAGCTGGTACATGAAACTTCGAACTGTGGCGGGATCGAGAGCGCCACGGTCACCATGTTGATCCATATACCGTTTAAGATCTTGGTCACAATACTCGAATATGAGAACGAGTTTCGTTTCCGTGTGTATAACATCGTGGAGGCGCACGATGTTGACATGCTTCAGCTCTTTCATGAGGGAGATCTCCCGGATGGCGGTGGATGGGGTGCCTTCCTCGGCATCGAGGTGAATTTCTTTCAGGGCGACGATTTCATTTGTTGTCCTCGAGCGTCCCTAGTGGAAAGGTGAGAGAAGGTTCAAGAGAAGTGGGCGGGCTAGTCACTTTGTAGACTGTGGCGTATGTACCCTCACCTGCGCCGTGCAACTAGTTGAGTCATCGTCATGCAACAAAGACGAGATCATTACCCAGTTTCTCTAACTAAACGATGTTAGTAAGGAAATGCAGAGTGGCGATAGCTGGTGCACACCTGAATGTAGTTCATGTTCGACTAGATCTATTGACCCGTGATGTGAATGAGTCCGACAGTCTCCGACTTGTGAGATCGCAGCAAGTGTCGGGGGGTAGCAGACAATGTACTATACGAATCTGATATCAAGACTTGACGAGTTGGTCAGTCGGTGAACTTGGATGTAAACGGGGAGGAACAGCGATTGCACTGCAAGCTTGCAACTCGATCAGGAAAGTCGACAGCGACGACACTTGACATTTCGAATATTTTGCTCTCAGTCATACCCCAACCAACGGCAGCTCAAAAGCTTCATATCTAGAGCTGCAGGTAATCTTGTGCACGTCGTCCTGATCGCCCTCCACTTTGATTGACTGTCTCTGCCAGGTCTCTTGTTCTATACAATGGACTCTGCCCCGAAATCGAAAAAACCGCGCACAAAATCATCCAAGCGGAAGACTAATCAACCTGCACCTCAACCCATCGTCGACGAAGTAGTAATAGAAAATAACCCCGCAGATGCTGTGAGTAGACTGGAGCACACCTTATTTGTTGCATCTCTTATAGATCCAGGTCGCACCAAAAAACGCTCGCTATGCAGAGTCCTCGACCCTAGCTGTACATTCCGGCGTGGAACTCGGACAGGATCAAGCCCTCGAGGACCTTGCAGCTCGTGACATCGAGGGAAACCTCGACGCCGATCTCGCCGAACTAAGTCTCGGTCAACGCCTGTCAGCCCTGAGCGGCGCCGACGCGGAACACAAGGGCTCAGAATCAGATAGTGACCAAGCAGCGGGCACATCTTCGAGGCCCAACAAGCAACCCGAGTCCCCCAATATCGTGCCCGCGCATTCGCTAACACGGACACTTATACAAGCATTACATTCTTCAGACTCTCGACTTTTGGAGACCTGTTTAGCACATTCTGATACAGCACTCATTCGAAATACCGTGAGACGACTCCCACCCCAACTTGCAGTACCACTCCTCTTGGCTTGCGTGGAGAGACTAGGGAGGGGTGCCAGAGCTGCGAATATGAAAGGTGGTGGCGGAGGTGCTAGCTCGCAAAGAGGCACAGTCTTGATTACTTGGATAAAAACAACGCTCGCCGTACACAGCGGCCATCTTATGACAGTGCGTCTGAATATCTGCACATCCTTCCTTGGTGTTTCTCACCTATATCAGATGCCGGACTTGGTCGCCAGACTAGCAGGACTCCACGCTACACTCACATCGCGACTGGCATTACAAGAAAGCTTGCTCTCATTGAATGGGAAGCTTGACATGGTATTGTCTCAGATAGAAATGCGATCGTCCTCGGCACCTGCATCGTTGCCAGCAAAAAGCCGCACTACTAACCAGGCGGGCAGTATTCGACAGCCAACTCGATACGTGGAAGGAGAAAGCGAAGATGAAGGGGATCAGATAAATGTAGACCCCCCGATAGAGAGTGGTGACGAAGAGGGCAGTATAGAAGACATTGAGCTAGGAGGAGAGAGCGAGGAAGGGGGTGCAGGTGAAGATGAAGACGAGGATGAAGACGATGAGCGTGGAGAGAAAGATGGCGATGACGACGAATCTGATGGCAGTGGACCTGCGCTAAATGGATTTGTTGATGATGATGAAGAGGAGGAAGACGACGAGGATGATGAGAGCGAATGAGGCACATCATATTTCTCCTCTCCGCGTGCCCCAATTCCGTGCAGATTAGCATGCATTGAATAGGATTTGGTGCTTTTAATAGTGTGAGGGATACATATATGAAAACGTAGATACTCATCTACTCCTCTATCCAATCATCATCTCTGACCCGATTAATGTATTGCTTGACCCACGTCGTCCGCTGAGAGTGTTGAAGCTGGAGTTGCTGTCTCAACACCTGTCTCCTCTGCTCATCCTCACTCAACGGCTCCCCATCGTTCCGTGTTTCCACTTCTCGCTCGATCGCGTTCATTTCGGTACACAGTCGCCCTTCCCGTTGGCGAAGAGCAGCCCTTCTTCGATTATACACCTCGGGATGCAAGGTGACGGTGAGAAGAGATAGGAAGGAGGATGCTTTGTGAAGGAAAGTTGGCGGTTCAGGACTTCTCAGGGGTTGCTGCAAAGGCCAGAGTAGCTTGTTCTCGTCATGAATATTTGTCAAAGCAAGGCTGTCGATAATTCCATTCGATTGTCTCGGTACTGGAGGTCCTTGGACTTGCTGGCCATTGCGAGTTGCCTCAGCGTTTGGAATCCGTCCTCCGGGTCTCGGAGGGTTAAGACCATGGTGGTTCCCTGGGGCTGCGGCGACGGGGGCAACAGGAGCAGCATCCGCCGCTCCTCCAGCCTGCACGCCATTGGCCCCGACCCCGTTCACATCAGCCATCTCTGGTGGACGCAAAATGACAATGCGAACATGAGTCCACATCTCATACATAATCCATGCGATAAGGCAGAGTCCCAGTAAAGGCGTGCGCGTGGGAGAGAAGAAATAGAGTAAGAGTACCGTTCGAAACACGAGCATCAGCAATGGTGCAAGGAGGGCCCGAATCGGGATCTCCCTGATGATGGCCCCATCAGCATGCTCGGGGAGTGCTGGTGCTCCTACGAGGTTAGGCTGGACAGGGACACCGATGTTGGCGTTCGGTACCGCTCGAAGAGGTGGAAGACCAAGCTGTTGAAGGAGAGCATTCACATGCGGGGGGACGGATGACGTGTCTGGGACGGTGGGAGTCGGTGTGGGCAATGCTGCTGGAGGAGGCAGTGAGAGGATAGAAAAGGTGTACGTGAGGATCTTGAGCGCGTGCACTTGCGAGGGGGAGGGGATGCCTCCTGGGGTCAGAAGGGAGAGGTACGGTTTTCCACTGAAAGGATGGTTAGAGAGGATACATTCCCCATAACTGAATGAACGTACTCGATTGTAACGATCCGGTAGTCAAGGGTATTGGTAGAGGTGGGATCCATCAAAGGAAATGGGACATCTAGGATATCCGGCCAAGTATATCCCAATCGCTCAAGAGCCAGTCTTGCCTCAGTCCGCTTTATTTCCAAGTCTTCGGGTGGGTTAGGTGCGGACAGCTTGGAGTCGGAAAGATAATGGAGTGCCTGCGAATGTTTGTAACGAACATATGTAAACTTATTATTTGACCCTGGCTCAGGAAGCCGGACCGAGGAAGAGAAATGTCGACCCGTCGAAGAATTACCATTGATAGAAGAGGTTGTAGAAAACAAGGACGGGGATGTGATGGCGTCCGGTGAGCCACCGATCCATGCTGACGGTCTCACTGAGAGATGAACAATACGTTGTTCGTCTACAGACTGGAAAGAAGTGAGGACGATAGCTGCAGTGGATGCAGCTGTGCTCTTCTTACCGGCCATAGCTCGCATATGTTCTCCCGATCATCCAAGTAACGCCCTCTCCAAATGACGCGCTGGCCCTCTGGCCGAGGGTGACCAACACACACGGACGATATAGCCAGCTTGACATCAAGGACCGTCGAAGTCGTCGGGACTTCGATGTTGAAGGCATCTGAATATGCAGGAAACTCGACGCGGATGACAACAGTGGGGACGGACATGGTGGTGACCGTCGAAGACAGTGGCCAGCCATATTGATAGATTCCCCACACTAGCTACGTGGAAGTCACGTGCAGGCAGCAACAAATGAGCAAGAACAAGAACACGGTTTACATTACTGTCACAGTTTCAGCCTATACATCCCTAGTCGTACATACATCAATTTTACAGAGTAGGAGCATCCAGCGTACGCCCTTCCGCAGAGCTCTTGTATACCAGCTCAATCATTTCAATGACTTGCGTAGTTTGCTCCCACTTGACCTCCATTTCTTCATTGTTCCGGATAGCCCCCGCCAGGTTTTTGAAGAGTCCGATGTACTGCCCGGGAGCCTCTGAGGGCCAACTGGAACACCAGTCGACTTTCAGTTACTACGAGTCAAATAAATTTTCTTACATGGATTTGGTGATAGTCACACCGTCCTCAGCGATGCTTTCAACGGTACCATAGATTTCTTCGGGTTCCTGACCGTACCCATGTTCAAAGATCCCGCTCACAGAGGGCATCTTCTTCAACTGGTCTTCCTGGGTATCAAGGCCATACTTTGTGAACATTCCCTTTGTGCCACGAACGGAGTAGCGCAGCTGAGGTGCCTTCGCAGATAGAATGTGGGAACGAAGCAGCACAGTGAACGGATTGGGGAAGGAAGTGCCAGCGTTGTAGTGCAGATAAATCGTGAACTGTGAAGTCCTGATTAGACTGCATTCAGGAAAAGAAAATCTGGAAGGCGCCAACGATGTCATCAACTTCAGGCTTCGTCACACCACGGATATTCTGAACAAATCCGGTGACCTTGGCTGGTCGGCCAAAGAGATTAAGAGCCTGATCCAAAAGGTGTGCTCCGAGGTCATAAACAGCACCAGCCCCATCCTTCCAGGACGACCTGACGCCTGCGCGGTATCGATCGTAACTGCGAATCACGTTATTGACGCAATGATAGGGCTTTGGAGGTACTCACTGAGATTCAAACTCTAGCAGATTTCCAAGGGACTGGGGAGACGAGGGAGGAAGAGCAAGGAGCTTCTTGAGAGCAAGGTGATCGGAATCCCATCGCCTGTTCTGGTACCCATAAAGAACCAGCCCCTTGGCTTTTGCGATTGCAGCAAGCTCATTTGCCTGAGCAACTGTCTCGGTGACGGGCTTGTCGACGAGGACTGTGACGTTGTCAAGTAAATTTTGGAAAGGAAGAACCAAAAGAATGTGTACCATGCTTGCCGGCCTCGAGGGCGGCTTTTGCAAGGGAGTAATGAGTGTCGTTGGGAGTGCCCACAATGACAAGCTCTATTTCCTTGTCATTGAGGACTTCCGCAATTGTCCGATAGATCTTTGTCTCGACACCGAAACGTTCCTTCACTTTACCCCCCAGAGTTGTGGGGTTACGTTCCAAGACGGAGTGGAGGGTGAATAGCTCCGGAAGAGCAAGGACGAAGGGGATATGGAATGTCAATCCGGCGAGACCGACACCAAGGACACAAGTATTGATGGGCGCCATTCGAATATCTACGACGCAATTCGATGACCCAAACCTGTTTATATAGATCTGCTCCGACGGTTACATCGGGCCGCCATGACGGCGCGAAACAGATCATGCATGCACCGCCACTATCAAACACACCACGTGATCAGCACATAGCACTCACGTGATGGACGTGTTGAACTTGAGGGCGCGTCACTACTGTATTAGTTGGTAGCATATTGTCGGTATGCCACTCATGATGTGGACACCCCTTCCCCTTCTGCTTCTCGTCGGACATGTCCTGGCACAGCTACCACTACCACAACCTCCTTTTATGCCCCCAAATGCCTCAGCAGGAGCCATCGCTTCCGCAGGAGGCTCCATCCCAAACTCACAGTGGTCGTCCCTTCTCGGCGACCTCCTTTTCTTTTACGAAGCCCAACGTAGTGGTTATCTCCCGGCGAGCAACCGCGTCCAGTGGAGGAACAACAGTGCCCTCTCTGATGGCTCAGACGTCCACCTTAATTTGACTGGCGGATACTACGATGCAGGAGGTACTGTCCGCCAATAGTGATAAACAATCTATACTTCTCTCATATTCTCTACCAGATTACATTAAATGTACCTTCCCTTTGGTCAGTATCTCCTCGTCCATTGCCGCCCCCCTCGCTTACCACCGTTGGCCAGTCTTTCACACTCATGTCTGTATGTTGGGGAGCAACCGACTATGGGAAGGGTGAGACCTGCCAATCTATCACCGTCACCCTAATCAACCAGTGGTTTCCCAGGTTATGACTTGGCAAACCAAACACCATACCTTGATGCCATGTTACGATGGGGCCTAGATTGGCTCATGAAAGTGAGGCAGTAGAGTGGTCTTACCTTTCCAAAGAGCTCACTCCTTCGAAGGCACATCCAACGAGCAATACTCTTTTTGTCCAAATATCTGATGGTATTCATTTCACTTTTCACATCTAATTCGTCATCTCATGCGGCTACCTAGTTACCATAGACAACAACTATTGGGGAGGCGACCAGAACATACCTGGTCCACGAACATCCTATCAAATAAATGTCACCAGGTAAAGTCAATTGAATCCTTTGGACCATCCGTGCCCTTAATTCTCGTAGCCCCGGAACCGATGCAGCTGCTGGTGCTGCAGCGGCTTTCGCCGCTTGCTCAAATCTATACCAGAACCGTGTCTTCTCAAATGCCTACTCAGGACCTGCGACACTTCAGAACTCCACCTATGCATCCCTACTGTTACAGCACGCGCAAGCACTATACACTTTCGCTACGAGCGCTCGCAAGACTGAATATCAAAACTCTGTTCCGGAAGCGGGCCAGGCATACCCATCTTCCGGATTCGGAGATGAACTTTCCATAGCAGCGTTATTCCTCTCTTGGGCCACAAACTCCTCTGTGCTGTTCCAAGAGGCACAATCTTACTATTCACAATACAACCTCTCTGGCTACCAAGGTGTATTTAATTGGGATACAAAAACTCCCGCGATACCTGTGTTGTCCGCACAGATTGCAGAGGCTAACCCCGCCCTTGGCAATATCTCAACATGGCAAACCCAGGCTGAAGCTTACTTCGACGGTATTGTATATGGGGGCGGAAATGGATATACTACTATGGGTAATGTGTTTTGATTTCTGTAGGGCTGGCATCTCATTAGTCGATAGGTGGCCTGCTGTACTACCCAGGAGACTCGGATGAAGATAGTCTAAATCCTGCGCTGAACGCGGCCATGCTACTGAACCGATATGTTCCGCTTGCTTCGACACAATCCAGGAAGCAAGATTACTATGTAATTATCTTGTTTCCTCGACTCGGTCATGATTGACTGACTTGTGTATTAGAATTTTGCAAAGAGCCAGGTGGCATATGCGTTGGGCAACAATCCCATGTCTGGTAGGCGTTGCGTTATCTCTTACCAGTGAGTTATTGACATATTTCCCGACATTCAGCTCCATACATCGTCGGCGTCAACCCGAATTCACCGCAGAATCCGCACTCAGCGATGGCAAGCGGTGGCAATAACATCAGCGACATCAACAACGACCCTCCTCAAGAAGCCCATGTACTGTATGGTGCTGTCGTCGGCGGACCCGACAAGTATGATCGATTCTTTGATATCCGTGCTGATTGGCCGGAGACCGAGGTTCGTCGTTCGAGGGAGCTGATGATGCATCCCGATGCTAACCCTTTCTCTAGCCAGCCTTGGACTACAACGCCCCCATGCTGACCCTCGCGGCTATGCACGTGCTCAACGATACTTCGGATCCATATTATACATCTTTGCAAGCTGGCGCTTATCTATCCAAGCAACCTCAGGGCATGCCATGTGATGCAGCGTACCAACAGGGCTGCGCCGGTCCGAAACTTAGTCAAGGTGGGCAGATCGCCATGGGAGTCATCATCGGCCTTGCAGGCGTGGTTATATTTTCCCTAGCTGGCTGGTGGGGATGGCTAGTATATCGCCGAGACTACAGTCCAGTCTATTGATTTCATTGCTCGCCATCATCATCATCATCTCCTCCCTTCGCATTGCACAATATAACCTTCTCATCTTGCAAATGTTAGGCTGGACGCTCTTTGACGCAAATGCATACCTACCTCAGATACCAAACATACGCGGTCGTTTGAAAAGTAAATTTCGGACGGTGGTTCTGAGCGTCCTACCTACATAACTACTCGAAAACGAGGTGAAGGGCATGGATGTACATTAGTCAAAATGGTCCGAGAACAAAGTGGTGTATTCTTTCCCAGCTCTCCCAGCAGACTATACATTATACGTGAAACAAGGGTATGAATGACCGATCTAATAGACCTCGAGGACATAGCGTTCCTCTTCCTTGAGTCCCTCAAGAAAATTACCTGCCGACTCCCTCGTCATGCCTTGATTCTTCACCAGCGCGCCAACCAAAGCCTCGTAGACATCTGGCACAGGCCAGGTAGGCCCACACAAATAGAAGACGCCGTTCTTGTTCTTCAACATGTCTGCCAACGTCTCTGCGTCCGCCAACATCTTGTGTTGAATGTATACCTTCTTGGGGCCGTCACGGGAGAATGCCAGACCAGCTTTTGTGATCGTCTTATCGAGGATGTAGGCTTCTATCTCCTCGCCGTACAGATATTCTTGATGTTGGTGACGGGAACCGAAGTAATAGTATGTCGGACCGACTTCAATGCCTTGCTCAGAGAGCCAAGCACGGTGCTGGAGGAAGGCACGGAACGGCGCGGCACCAGTCCCAAGACCAGCCATGATGATGGGTTGCTTGTCATTCGGCGGCAACTATGCCAATGTCAGAACCAGAGAAAGGGAATCAAGAGAAGATATCCACCTTCATAACACTGGGCTTAATGGAGACTGTGACTTTCTGCCCGATCTTTAAGCCGGCAAGATACCTAGTGCATTGACCGTAACGAGATTTCCCTATGCAGCTATTTAGTATGTTTGATGCCACAAGAGCAGAGGATGCGGCTTACCATTCGGAGCCGTCCACTCGACGGTAACGATCAGCAGGTCGACGCGATTGCCAACGACGCTCTGTGCACTAGCGATACTGTAGTGCCTGGGCTTGATATCACCGATCATTTCGCAAAGCGTCTCGATGCCAGGCTTGGAAGAGGGATAGCGTTGGAGAATCTCCGCGAAGGTAACCGTGTCCTTCTCATTAAGCTTTTTGAACGTCGAAGAGCCTTCGGGGGAGCCGATAAATTGCAGCGCATACTTCTCAGCAGGTTTCGTCGCATACGGTGCGAGGGAAGTGTAGAACGCCTTTGGCGGCTCTCCGAAAAGATCGATCTGCTGTTGGAGGGCTTGGAATATGGTACGAGTGTGCATTTTATCTCCGCCGTGGGCAGGGATGGTGATCACCCGGTTGGGATCAACACCGTACCATGCACAGAAGTCCAACACTTCTTGTTCATCATTCCAACCATGCACCCCTAGCGCTTCTCCAATAGCATACTTGAGGCTTGTGCCCGTACTGTCGAACTCGAGGTGGAATACGTTGCGGTCGTAGTCAAGAGGGGTCAACCGGCGGTTGACGGTACACGTCACGAGATAAGTGCGATCTGGAAGTTCGGGATGGAGGGAAGGGATCTGTGGGAATGCTTCCTGCTCAGGCGGGACGGGAAGAAGAGGCGTGAAAACAGAAGGGAACAGGATGTGTTTGGCGGCTTCATGCCAAGAAGTGACCTTCGAACCATTGTATAGTGTCTCTCCAATGCCAGTGTCAACGGCAATGGCATTGAACTCGAAGGACCTAACCGGGGAAGGAGCTTTGGAATCTCCATCGGCCGCACGAGAGGAGAGGTTGATGGGTAGCTCAACTTGGAGCAGCGATGCCCAGGTACGAGCGCCAAGTTTGGCGAAAGCGTCGTCACCGAACTCGCCACGAGCGGCGTCCTTCGCTATTTTGTGAACCACAGACTGGGTGGACGCTTTCCCAAGGTACAATCTCAAAAGCGCGAGATAGATTACCAGGCTTTCAGTACGCTCCTTCGCCGTGACATCGCTAGCCAGGTCTGAAGCAATCGACTTGGCATTGAGGGTGTACAGCCTTATCCTCCGTTGCACGACTAACTCCAGTGCTTGGGGGGAAAGGTTCTCGAGAAGTTCAGCACCCGACCAAGGTGCGATGATAAGAACGGCAGAGCCAGGTTTGGCGGAGTTCAGGAGGGCATGCGATTTGAGCAAGTTGGGCTCAAACAAACAAACGAAATCCGTCAGGCCGCTGCTATTGAGAGGGAACGCCAAAGAGATTGGCAAGAGATCGCTGCCAACCTTCCAAGGGGAAAGTACGACGCGATCAACGGTAATTCCACCTGCTTTGCTGAAAACGTCGTAGTCGGTCAGTCGACGCATATTGATTCCGTTGGAGAATGTATCTGCGAGGAGCTGATGGAAGGAAGAGAGGTTGCTCGATGGGGTTCCCATAAACATGAGTTTTGTAGACGGCCCATTTTCCATTGGGAGATCGGCGAAGGAGGGACCAAGCAACGATGCCAAGTGGGAGCGGAATTTGTTCGGGTTGGAGACAAATTCCTTTCCATTTTCCGGGATGATGCGTTGAGCGCGAATGATTGGCCCGCGGCGAGTGGGATCGTACAGAGAGGCGAATACATCGGAGAAGAGGGGTCCTCTGGTGGTTTCATTGGGGACGTCGTCGAAGACGTATATCTGCTCCACAGCGGAAGGAACCATCTTTTGGAGTTCGCCGGCCTCCCATGGCCGAAGGACTCTCACAACTATAACTGCTACCCCCTCAGTCTTGGTCACCAAAGCTTTAGCGACGAGAGCGAGTGGACCGTTCAAAAGGACAAGGAGTGTACGCGCGTTCTTGTCGCCAATGAATTCGAAAGGTGCATACCCAGCCAAGCGGACGGCTTCGAATACTGTCAAGTCAGAAACGCCCTTGACAGGTTCCGCAATGAGAGCGTGACCAAGTTCGCGAGAGGCGCTGTGGTGATCAAATATGTGCACGACATGTCGATTATTGACCCTGTAAGCGATGGTTGCGAGGTCGATGGACTCCTGCGGTGTCGCGGATAGTAAAACTGACACGCTTTCGGGAAAGATATTGAATGCCATGGCAAGCGAGGCAAGCGTAGGGGAAAGTGCGAAGGTGTCTCCTACGGGAGTAACTGCAGGGACTTGAATGATCAATCTGCTGTGCGGGGAAGCAGGGGGTAGGTAGGTCAGTGATGCAGCCATTGCAGCCAACCCAACCGGAGTGGTGTAAGCGGTCAGGACAGAGCCATTGACGGCGTCCTGACTGGTACCCTCGGATAATCGTCCGACGAGACCAAGACCAGCACCTGCCCTTGTCTGTTGGGAGATGACGGGCGCAGAGTGATCAAGCGAGGTTGCCCATGTCTTTGTGAGGGTTCCGAAGCCGACTTGCTCGGCGACATCATAGACATAAACCGCAGAGCTGACCTCCGCGCGGGAGGCAACGAACTCGATGATATTTGACGCGGATCTGTGTCGTGTGTTGGAGAGAGAAAACTTGAGGTCCTCGTGCGAGGAGACGAGTGTGCTGGACACCGAGGAAGGTGTCGCCGACCCTGAGAATGATTCAATGGCCATTCTGGAAACGGTCACAAAAAATGAAGCTACCATCAAGCTGGGATTGATCTTTTATTACTTTTGAAAGAGAGATCGGATTGGTGTGGGATACGATTGTGCGATGTCATGCAATCCATGATGTGATTAATCGTCACGTGGCCGGCGACGGAACGGAACGACTCGCTGTTCCGAGTCCTGGAGTCCGACTCTCGGAAGTCGAGGATCAACATACTTTATTTAATTCTCAGTACTACTCTTCGAACGTCGCGTGCAGAAAACATTCGTACCGAGTACTCAACAAAGCTCTTGATTTACCTCTATCAATTCTCACGAGTAGGCAGCTGGCCAACTTCCGAATTCCCGTGGAGCCTCGAAGACTGGAGGCACCACACCGCCCTACTCTGAATCCCGTACTGTATTGAACAGGCGATCGCCCTGTGCAAACATCAGACGTGTTCTCAGAAATCCAGTCTGCTACCCACGGTATCACCTAATCCAGGTGAAATCAACCCATCACTAGTCAAGCTCGGATCAACTGCAGCAACCCAGAGCTAGCGGAACGACTCAGTCCACCGTGTCTGGAAAGATGGAAGCATACGATTCTCACCTCGAGGTCTGGATAGTTGGCTTCGATGTGACTCAGGCCTTGCTCAGATCCAAGCACAACCAGTAACTTTATCTTGGACACTGCAATCGCGTGACTTCTAACGCAGGCCGAAGTAGCGATGAAACAACGTACCAGGAATCCCCCAGTCAA
>JBBPRG010000154.1:0-19621 GCA_038092895.1 Chalciporus pseudorubinellus | reverse complement strand
GAAGCTCAAACGGACCAGTCGTTCGCCATCCCCCTTTTCATGGGATGCGCTCACACAACCGAGACAACGTACACCACCAACGGAAGCACAGATAGCAGAGCTACCACCTCCGCCAACGTCATGGCTCTCCGCACGCGACATGAAGATCTTCGGCGCTGAGCCGTTGAGATCGGATGTTGGTGTTGTACGCTGCAGTGAATGCGATAAACCGGTGCTACGAAGCGCCATTTCCGACCATGCAAGTGAGTCCAACACAGCACCCTCCCTAAATGCTTTCTTGTCTTATAGTCGACAATAACAGTCAATTGCAACGATATACGGTCAGGCAAGAAATGGGTCAAGACTAAATCCACAGATGGCGAAGGTGTGAATTATTCCCCGTTCTTCTCTTGTCTCGTGTATTCAAATTCCCGAAACGCGCTCGTTTGGCAGTGGAGTTGAAGAAGGGTAAGAAGCGCGGCGTAGATGGAGAAGAAGGTGACGACCCAGCTGAGCCCAGCAAGAAGAAAACAAAGATTACAAAGGGGCGAACCAAAGGCCCCGTAGACTATGACAAGCAGTGCGGTGTCATCAATGATAAGGGTCTCCCATGCTCACGCTCTCTCACATGCAAAGCTCACTCTATGGGCGCAAAGCGAGCAGTTCAAGGGCGTTCAAAATCGTATGACGAACTGTTGCTTGAATGGAATCGAGCCAATAACCCTAACTGGGTTGAGCCAGTGAAGAAGGAGAGCAAGGCGGAGAAGAAGGAGAAGAGGGAGAAGGAGAAGGCGGAGAAGAAGAGGCTCGCGGTGGAGGCTGCTATTGCATCGGGCATGGACCCCAACAAAGCAGGGTCGAAGAAAGCGCCGAAGAAGACTCAAGCGCCGACCACTGCCAGTCGCTTGGAGGGTGACGATGCAACAGAGAACTTGGACGATCTTGATTCGGAGGCGGAGGTGGAATCGTTAGTGAAAGCGGTTCAAGAATCTCAGTCAAAGGGAATTGTTGGGGCCCCTCTTGCGGTACCAAGCTCAGAGAGTTCGTGGTTTGTTGTGCGAAGGGAAAGATTGAGGAACTGTCGAGACTTGCTGATGAGTGCTCTAGCCCCTAGCGCTGCACGGAATGGGGTTGGTGCAGGCATTACTATTAGCTGAATAGTGTGTATGATGCGTATTGGATGTATAATATCCGTGGCTTGCACTGATCGTCGGGATGCCTTGAAGTGACGTCGACTCGGACGGTGCCACTGTAGTAAGATTCACTCGTTTCCTGGAACCACGAACATCCAATGGTGCATGTACGCATCAACGAACGTGAACCCAACCCAAATCCCTATGTCAACTTCATCGCCGCTCTGCCCATGATCCAGGGTGATTCCGCAGTCGAAGAGGCTGCTCGCCAACTCCTTCGCGCCCTTGCCGCTCAAGTAAAACCGGTCATGAAGGCGCACGGATTTACTGTAAACAGTCTCGAAGAGGTGGGTCAACACATGTCCCATTCTCATTCATTGCAAGTATGACACGTACTTTAGTACGAATATAATCGTGTCTTTGCAGGACGCAACTGGAACGCCGGCGAGACTATAGGTAATGCATCTCCTTACCCCTGACATTCTGGGCGATGAAACGACTACGTGGCGCTATCAGAACTCGTTCTACGATCCTCTACTGGGTCGTTGTTACCTACGCACTGGTTGATGAGTACATTGTGTCATGAGGTATTCCGCCGGTCAACCTCCCATTCTCAGTTGTACTGTGATGCTGAACTCTTGCTAGCTAGCCCACATCAAGGTTTGTCCATCGTAATACTGCGTTGCACATGGAATAACAGTGGGACATTTGCGTAGCACATGAATCACGGACCAGCTTTCCAAGCTCTCTGGAGTCAGCTTCGGGAGGAGGTGCGTGCCCTTCAAAGTAGAGGGTACTACGGGGATGGTACGAAATTTGGTACTTCTTTTCGGTTGCGGGTTCCTTATCATGTATCTCCCTTGTTCTCCCTTAGGTTACTGGTCATCTGGAACTAGACTAGTTGACTCCGCTATCATCGCAGGACAAGGTATTGAAATGGGCGATCTTCCGGAATATATGGTAAGCGCCTTTCTTTGGATTCGTGTCGGTCTAACTCTACACGGAAAATTAAGTGCGGTGGTGCCCATTCAAGAGTACGGCCTGCTTCGTATCGGCGCCGCAATCTTACGACGAAGAAGAAGCGAAACCCAGGGTCGCGAGTCGAATCGAGCGCGTTTAAATCTGTCGGGAAAGCCTTGAATGAAGACTTAGAGGGGGAAAGTAAATCATTTGGTGTAGGATTTCGCAAGAAGGCTCTAAGGTCGGTGTCGGTACTTATTTGAGATTCTCTCGATGACCGTATTACTTCCAGCAAACGAGCAAGGGAAGAGCGTGCACTAGCTGCTGAAAAACGCATCCAGGCTCTTCAAAGTGGACCATCCGCTGCAAGTTCTAGCATATCGTCAGAAATTGAACTCGGTTTGGATGGAGAGGACGAGAAAGAACATTTTGAGACTGATGGGGAGCGTCGTCTTGTCCTACTCGAAGCCGTCGACGAGAAGGACTTGGATGCACTTAGAGCAACGAAGTTTGATTCTGCGGAGGATTTCTTACTACCGAGTGCTCATTCATCCAGAGACCGCAAGCATGCATTGGACGCACTGGGGGTTGCCCAAGGCTCTACTAGCTGCGGGACAGGGCGCGATTCCGCTCCCAGTCGGAGGAAGACGCCTCAGAACATACCCTCTCCACAGCCCAAGAAACGACGGAAAATATCGGACTCACTGGCAAATACTGGGACTATTCTGAACAGGGATACTTTACAAACTCGCCTGGGCACAGTGGCAAAAACAGAACAAGAAGAAGCATGGAATTGTTTGGTCTGCACGCTGTGAGTTGTGATCTGCATTTTCTGGGACAGTACGTTGACAGTGGCGCAACGTCCAGGACGAATGAGCCAAACCATCTGGCATGTTCTGCGTGCAGGACTCCGCGAGGAGACACAGGATGGGTCGACGAAGGCCGGTACTAGTTATTGTTATGAGATGCGTCTGGAACACCTCACTTTGGAGAAACGGTGACTACGCTTTAGCTCGCTGTTGACTATGTAGCGCAGATGAACGTCAGAGCTTCAATGATGTACAATATTGTAGCGATTTGTGCTATTTGACATTTCCTCGCCTCGGGTAGTCACGTGGGGGAGAGACCATGGAGATATCGTGAACCCGGTTACCCAAGGTTGAACCCGTCGCTCTTCGCCACACGAACTCCAGGCTACTCCACTGGCAGGCTACTCCAGGACCTCAGCGACCAGACATAGCACACTAACAATATTGTTCCTCGCTTCATTTGGAACCTGGCCATCAATCTTACCCACCAACCCCGCGCTGCGCAAGACATAGTCACACGTCCTGGCAGTCCTTGACCACCAATGACGCAGAACGGAGAAGAGTATCTTGCAGTTCTCAAGGCTTCCTATGACTACGAGCCACAATCCGAGGATGAAATCGCAATCAAAGAGAACCAGATCGTCTTCTTGCTCGAAAGGATTGATGACGAGTTGAGTCTACTTCTCATTCTCCGTGTTATAATTGACCACCGTATCGCATTAGCTGGTGGAAGATAAAGATCAAAGGTGACTCGCAGGAAGAAGACAGCCCTTCTGGACTGGTTCCCGCAGCATATGTGGAGCAGGTGAGTCTTCCCATACGCTGCTCTTACACACTGGAACCGACTGGATTTGCAGGCTGAGCACGCTTCAGTCGCAAAGGCACTCTATGATTACGATGCGGCTGCCCAAGGAGAACTCTCCATCAAAGAAGACGAGATCCTCATGGTTTTCCATCGCGAGGACGAGTGGGTTCTCGTGCAGAGTCAGAAAGAGGGTGGTAAAGCTGGATACGTGCCCGGGAACTACATCGACGAGGCATGTTCTATCTTATCTTCACGAAAACTCCCATTGATTGTTGACAAAGTCTGGCGGGGAGGAATCCGTACCAGAGCCAGAGCCAGAGCCAGAAGTAGAAACCGGACCGGAGCCGGAGTTGCCTCCACCCGCACCTCGCGCTGTCCCTCCTTCGGCGAGTCTAGTTTACGCCATTTATTCCTATCCCTAATCCTCTTGTAGCCGAAGCCTCCAGCGCGCCCTGTCAGCGTGTACGTGGACCCAGCGGATCGCGTCGCGCAGAATCCTGTCAAAACACAAGCGGATCCCATCAAGACATGGGCTGTGTCTGAAGTTGATAAGAAGAACAAGAAAAAGAAAGGTACCCTTGGTATCGGGAATGGGTCTCTTTTCTTTGCGAGCGAATCGGATAAGGTGGATCCAAAGTTTACTGTGTGATGGTATTCGGCTAATTATATCTTTCGTAGACGCCAGTGCAAAAATGGGACACCGCTGATGTGGAGGACTTTACGATCGAGAGACACAAGCACGTTATGATCGATATGGGAGGTGCTACTCCTACCAAGTTACACTTCAATGTCGGAAAGGAGGATGTAGCGGAAGCCATCCTAACCAAGTTGGATGATTCAAGAAAGCTGGCTATCTCCAATACCAAAACGATGTCTGCCAATGGAGAATCAAACGTTCATAGATCAGCACTTACACCTCCACCACACCCCATCGAGTTTGGCAGTCCATCGAAGAAGAATGGAGTGTCCGTTAGGTTTACGGAAGAGTCTCCCGAAATCATCCCCCCTCGAGAATCTTCAGAAGATGGTGAAGCAGACGAAGAGGGTGTTGAGCAGGATGGCGAACTCGCGGCTGCACTTTACGATTTTGAGGGTACTGGACCTGACGAGCTTTCAGTTCGAGAGGGTGAACGATTGTACATCATCGAGAAGGAGGGTGAAGAGTGGTGGAAGTGTAGGAACGCACACGGCGCTGAGGGTGTCGTGCCTGCGTCTTACCTCGAGGTAAGCATTCCCTGTTGTCAAGAGCCATTTTGTCTTGACGTCCGCCCAGCCCTTAGATACTTCGGCTTCTGCTCAATCCGTGGTTGATGAGGCTCCAGCCCAGGCAGAACAAGAACGTGAAGAGGCGGAGAAAAAGGAACGTGAAGCTGAGCATGCTGAAAAGGAGCGGAAGAAGGCCGAAGAAGAGCGCGCTAGGGCTGCAGCGGAGGCACAAAAGAAGCTTCAAGAAAAAGAACGTGCTGCTGCGGCTGCTGCCGCAGTGAAGAAACAACAGCAAGAGAAGCGCGCACAGCAGAAAGCTGAGCGCGAGCAGGGCAGCTCCAGGTATGGTATTTTTCGTTCCTATTTGAAGCCACCTGATTGGGTGTCTCCAGTCGTCCGCAATCGTCACAGAAGTCATCATCCTCTCGTACATCTAATGATTCTAAGAGTGCGTCTTAATCACGGGTCTCGAATCCTGTCGACTCACTTTTCTAGATGCACCACCCACGGAGTCCACGAGGACATGGCATGACAGGAGTGGACAGTTCCGCGTCGAGGCCGCACTTATGGGATACAGTAACGGGAAGCTCAGATTGCACAAGGTCAATGGTGTCGTCATTGAGGTTCCCTCCGAGAAGATGTCAGTCGAAGACATGCGATATGTCGAGCGTTTGATGAAGAAGAAGCCATCCCCTCCTGCTCCTCCCCGAAGTCCCAATGACGACGATAACCAGCCACTTGCTCTCAAGCTACCGAGCGAGAATGTTAAACGTGAACAAGTTGCACCACAGAAGAAGAAAGGTCCGCAAGTCGATTGGTTCGACTTTTTCTTGTCAGCTGGATGCGACCTTGATGATTGCACACGCTACGCAAACTCCTTTGAAAGAGACAAAATTGACGAGAGCCTACTACCAGACATCACAGAGTCCACGATGCGCTCGCTTGGTCTTCGGGAGGGTGACATTATCCGCGTAAACAAAACTATCCAGCAGAAATACCCGAAACCTAAGACTCAGGATCCTCAAGTTAGTGACGAAGAACTAGCGGCACGTTTGCAGGAGAAGGAAAATACGAAGAAGCCTATTGGCTCCGCTCCAAATCTCTTCGCTGGACCAGGAGGTGTTTTGAAGAACCCAACACGCCGTGGCAGACCTCAGTCTAGCAAGAGCACTCCACCTACGGTTGACTTGGATGCCATCGGAACTGCATCCGAACAAATCAAACGTACTGGATCTCCTCTCATTCGTACGAACAGCCCCGCTGGGACATCGCCTGTCCAACCACCCCAGCGGACCAGTTCTGCCATGGCAGCAGTATCTGGCTTCGACGACGATGCGTGGACGAACAGGCCGGGTTCGAAGCCTCCTGCTGCTCCAACACCGCCCGCTAGTGCACCTCCACGCGCGCCTTCGGCTCCCCCTGCTACACAGCCGGGTGTGACCCCCATTGCTCCACTTGCACCCCCGGCTGCTCCTCAGGAAAGCACGACCTCTGCACCCAACTCACTCGCTAAGACTACGGAAGCAGATCTATTCGACCAGCTAGCGCGTCTCAACCAACTGCAGACTAAGCGTGCCGTCCCATCCCCTGCTCCCGCCCCTGCACCCGTTGCTCCAGTCAGTTCTCCACCAGTGATGGTCTCACCGCCGCCAGGCTACAACAACGGCCTTGGTATGGGGTCGTCTCCTGTCCCTATGGGACAGCATGTCCAGAATCAACAGTTCGGGGCGCTTCCACTTCCCCAACAGAATGGCCCACGAGGTCCTTTCGCGCCTGTACCAGCGAACCAGGGACTATTGCAGCCTTTGATACCCACACAAACTGGGTTCAACAGCTTCGTTCCAACACGTCCTTCCAATGTCTCACCTTTCCAACCCCAGCCCCAGATTGGGCAACCGTCTTTCCTTCAATCCCAGCCTACCGGGTTCCCAAGCAACCCTCAGCCGCTCGTTTCACAACCCACTGGGTTCCCAACTTCTGGTCCTCTACTGACCCAACCTACTGGCATGACCAGCGGGATGTTTGGTGGCTTCGCGCCAACGCCGTCTTTCCCTAATACAGCAGCCCCCGTGCAGACTAGTGAGTGGATTTATGATGTTAAGTCCGTCATTGTTAATCTGAATGTTGGATTTACAGATCCAACCGGTTTTTCGCCATTCGGACAATCACCTTTCAACAACGTCGTCTCTACTCCGTCGCCTGCACCTCCTCTCCCTATGAATCTATCGTCCACCAACAGCACGGGCTCAAACACATCCCCCGCGAACATTTTCGCGCAAATGAAATCTGGAACTTTTGCATCGGGAAACGAACACCTTGCACCCCAACAAGCAGGTGAGTACCCTGTCATGAGCTCGTTGATCTATGCCTGATTTCTCGCAGATAAATATGATGCTCTTCGTGTCAATCGTAAGTAGTCTTGTGGATTTTTTTTTCTGAGACACGCTGATCTCTTGTTATAGCCCAACCGACAGGATGGGTTCCCCAGGCTGCCGGCTGGGGAATGCAGCAGCCCAATGCTGGCTTTCATAGTGGATATACCGGATTTTAACATCTATAGCTTCGATCCTTTCACTCCCATCTAATATGACTAGTAATCGGATAGAAAATGTAAGGAAAACAAGATGAAAATGTGGACAGTAACTTGGAATTGAGTAAGAATATCATCCTTATGATGCCTCCATGATCCCCTGAGTATACCCAACCCGCTCGAAATATTTCTTCAATCCCAGCCTTATTTCAGGGGCCACATCGCGCGCTAGCAGGCCTGTGCCTAAAGGGTATATAACAGGCAAGTACTTGACGAACTAGCCACGAGTCAATAACAGGTAGTCGAGTGAAGGAGGATGGGCTTACTGTCTTGTCGTCGAAGTGACAGAAGCCGTCAAGAATCTCGGTCACAACTGGCGTCCATGCAGCGATGTTTTTGGCTTGAGTCTCAGTACGTAATTTGGGGTAGTCGGACAATACGTTCAACCCTAGCCTGCGGGATTCCATCAGCTATCCGTCGCATTTCAATCAGTGACGAGACGTACGGCAGAAGTCGTTCAGCTATTTGAGGCCTCATTGACTGATGGTCTGGTCGTTCGTCAAAGTACATTCTAAGTAGAATATGCACCAAAGTCGCTGCGCTGCTTGACTCTTGTTTCAAGAGGTTGGGCAAATGCTTCATGAAGCCTGTATTCACCTCAGCATGGGCTGGAATGCGGGGAGACTAGTGCAAGGAGACTCACCGACTTTCCACAATCCCGTACGAAGTTCCTTGTCGTCATTGAACATGCGAGCAAATTGATAACTATGATCCAATACACCCATTAATCGGAGCAGCTGATCCGGAGGGATTGCTTGATAGACGGTGTCATTGCGAAGCAAGTCATTCGTGGTCTCGATCAGAAGTAATTGGAGGACACATTTGACAATGATTTGCTTGAAGACCTTGCGACGATTACTAAGAGATGGCTTTGTCTCAGTCGGCGCACGTTCACTGGTAGGGGAGAGTGGAGCGGGTAAAATTGCCTGTCCATTGGAGTCTGTCCTTCCGCCATGAGTACGATCAACGAAACAGTCGAACTTGAACACACCAGCAGCATCAAAGTCAGAAGTACTACCATCGATTTCCACCCGTAGAGTCTCGTCAAACAATTGGTGAGGTGTAGTTGTCCGGAAAAGCTTGACGAACGTAGACGCTACACGTTCCCATCGCGCGGCGCTCAGCTTGCCGGCATTATTCTCCAAAAACTGTTGCAAGCAAGAAGTTCCAATGCGTGCGAGCGTATCATTCTCTGTTGATATGATCAGATAAGTACAAAAGCATCGAGGAAAATGTCGACCAACCTTGACAAATGCAAACACTCAACAGGTCTAGAAGTCCATCAAGGAAACGCTCCAGGATCTCGTAGTAGAATGTGTAGAGATCGACTAGATCGCGGAGGGCTTGGATCATGGTTGTCGATAACCATACACTCATATCCTCTTGAGTGCTGAATCGAGACACGTCTTGACTCGACTTGAGAACAGCAAATATAGGGAAGAGCAGCTCTTGACAGACCGTGTCCCAGAATTCGACTGGGAAGGTCTTCCCGTAAGTTTTCAAGGTAGTGAACAAGGAATCCAGTGCCCTAGAGATACAGAAGTCAATCCAAGACAGAAGGAGGGTTTCGAGGATGTGACTCTCACAATCGGCGTACTTCTAAATCTTCACCGTTCATAATGATATCGAAGAAACCGAACAACACTGGGAACCAAAACCGTATCATCCCGTCATCGTTGGACGACTGTCCTTCGGTACCGAGAGCGCACTCTGGAGTGTTGAGCATGACCGAAATAACGCCACGAAGCATCGCGATAGCAAGCAAGCTGAGCTTTTGGTATTTGCTCACTTTACAGAATTCTGTTATACAGACGGTTAGATCTGCAAAGGAACCATGACGGACGATAGAGGCGAAGTGATCCTTGTTCAGTCGGGTAACTATCTCGAACGCTGAGTTGGCTATACGTTCTTTAAGAGCATTATTCTCGCGTTCACATGTGAGGTGAGTGAGGGCGTACCTGTGAGAACCTTGGAAGCAGCAGAAAAAACACCAAACATCGTTCGCCACCCTGATCGCATATTCCCAACTCGCGATTGTATCATTTGCTGAAGGCATTGCAAAACCTATGGCAAACACGGTTTAACCATAGTCGTGTATGGACAGGGAATCCGTACCAAGTCTCGAATGTCTGGATTGGCATTATGAATCATGGTGTGTTCAAAAGGTTTAAGAAAATCTTTCTGGAACTTGAAATGAGGCAATTCCTCCTTTTCAAGGAAGCGCGTAGATAGTTGTCGTAGAGAGTCTAGTGCGAAAAATCCGACGTGAGGATTGCTGTGGCAGCAAACCTATGGAGGGAATCAGCAGTGAACAGGAATGCTTAAAAAAAGACACACTTGATTAAAATATTCTCCTAAAATGTCCCAAAGATTAGACCACTCCAATCGAATGCGATTCATATTGTAGTACGATATTTCAACCAGCTTCTGCAAACTGAAGAGACGGGGATGTTGCGACATGCCCGAAGATTGGATTTCCTCCCAGGAAACATCGCACAGCGCACGGACGAAGTCGACTATTGCGGTCTGTAATCACTTAAGTATAGTTCACCTCGGACCAAAAATCGACGTACACCAGAAAGATGGTGGCTGAGAGAGAAAACCATATCAGCAGCCACAGTGATGTGTGTGGACCGACTCTCGTTTGCAAGATCTTCGTTCGGCAGTTTCTTCAGACGACTGGGAACAATATTTAGCATATATGCACCTAGCTATCGTGGACGACTGACCCTTTCTTTCCGGCATCAGGGACTTCGACGCCACTGCTGATCAACTGCATCTGTTCGAGTTGACTGACACGTGACAAGACCTCGCGCCAAGATCCTTTAAGGTTATTACCCTCGCTTACTGCGACATCCAGAAGAGTCTTGATGGCCTCCATGTTCTTTGTCTTCATCTCTCCGAGGTTATTGAGGAATGTGAGCTTGGCCAGAGTGGACAGGAAAGCGTTGCGCTCTAGTTCCAAATCGAAGAAACAGACGATACGAATTGCATGCTTGAAGCCATCTAAGCACAAATCGACCACATCAAGATCATCGGTGTCTTGGAGAGGACCTGATAACCCCGCGAGGAAAGGTATCCAAGCGACTTCGAACATCGGTCGCACATGGATGAAGTGGGAAGCACTGAAAAACTGTTCCCCGGTGCGAGATCGACGCTGAGAACGCATCAGCGTTCTGAAGAGAGCCTGAGGAAGACTGTGAACTTTGAGTCAAGACAGAAGCTTCAGTTCTTACGAACCTCCGTTTTGTTAGTTATGCTACTAGATTGCAGCATGTACGCCTCCTTTTGAAGATCCCTCCCAACACTTGCGAGTACATTGGCAAGACCAGGCCCTGAGGCTGGAAGGTTAGCAGCAGCAGCATCTATCTCATCTTTCATCCGGATTTCATTATGTTGAATCTCGTCGAAGATGCTTAACAACAATTCCTCCGGAAGGTCTTCCCCGTCATTGATACCCCGATTGTTCCGAATAAAGTCTGCTTTTGTCATGCGATTCTTTATCTGCGGGTTATGAGCATCGGTGTTGAGCATGATCGTGGAGTACGAGAGGACGTAAGCTGTGTCTATTCACGCGTTATCGAGCATTAGATTCGTCTCTGAGGAGTTGTGGACAGACCCACCTGCGTTCTTGAATGGTATTTGTGAGTTCCCTGCGATATACCTCTCAGCGAATTTGAGCATGAAGCGATCGATCTTCTGAGCTTCCCCAGGAAGACGGAAAGCTTGCAGGAAAAGTCGCAAGGCATCGATGAATTTCAGATTTCGGAAGTCCATAAGATCAACGAATGCATGCATGATGGCTACGTTAGCATCGTCACTGCCACAATAGTTAGCAAGAGCCGAGACGAAGACAATATGGCACCTACCCCTCGCCGAGGTACTCCCCTATCATAGCCTTGCTCAGACCATCAGTAGTCAGAAGGAACCGCGCGATGTCTTGCGGTGATGAATTCGATATAAAACCGGTTTCCACGAGGAATTGAATACCCTGCGCACCTCAGGATTAGCTACACATCGATTCCATAGCAGAGCAACTTACACGTTTCGGCTTGAAATTAAACTTCTTTATGCCTTCAAGTAGGGTCGTCTTCTTCTGCTTCGCGCTCTCAAACCTGGTTGGGTCATCTAGAATGTCGGGGGTTGGTTGTCGAAGGGCCTCAACGCTTGCAGCCGAGTTAGACAGTCTGTCGAGTGACGGATCGGAAGGAACAGAATCGTGTCCTATGTCTTCACCCGTTTGGCTGCGGGTACCAGGATCGGCACTCTGATCCGCTGGTGTCTTGCCCGAGGTTGTTCCCCATGTCACCAGTGACCTAAGGACAGACACGAGACACTCAACGCCTTGTCTGCGCAATTGACCTTCCGTAAGACCGATGGAAGACGTGTCTATCATTCCGGGAACCGAAATCGCGCCAGAAGCATGAGATGACGAACTATAAGCCTTGGTTTGTGGATTAATTGCAGGGCTGGTAGGTTCACCATTTTTGGACTGCATAGTGTTATACGGCAAAGTTGCGACTTTAGAAATGATGTTCATCAGACTAGGTACGTGGAGAAGTCAGGAAAGGTATGACGCAAAAATCACCAAATCACCACTCACTGCTCGTAAATGTTGTCTGCAGCTTCACTGTCACAGTCATAGTTGAGATACAACTCGACTAGAGCCTGCGGATCCTGGCATAGTTTGAGAAGCATAGCGAGAATGACAGCTTTCTGCTTGAGAGTTGACGTCCGCATCTCGAGGATTGGGATGAAAATCTCGTGCAGGAGGACTTCGATTTCTTTCTGGTGAACGCAGCCAACATCAGCTAAACAACATGTCTCGCCGTTCGACCGCATACCTTGAGCTTCGTCCGCATGTCAGACATCACTCGCCAGAAGATTTCCACGCTGACATCAAACACCTGGGGCACTGGGCTCACCGCATTTCTACTCAAGGTTAAGCAAAGGTATTGACTGATCGCTTGAGTGAATGTTGTTGCATCGTGAGAAGAATTCGAATAGATGACCGCGGAAGGATCGACGAGAAGAGACATATGCGAGTTCAACACTGCTAACACCAAGTGCAAGGAAAGCAACTTTGACCGCATTGCATGCGATTTCAGATCGCGTTCGCTGAAGCCGGTTTTGAATTGACTGGGGAATCGGATCAAATCCATGCGCACCTCTCGTTATTTAAAGGTTTCATGGTCAATTTGCACAAAGCTCGGAGGACCAAAAACGCGTCTTTGGTGAATAGGTCCTGAATGGAAAGTTCTGTATGGGGATATGATTCCTCCATGCTGGCGCCAGGTGTTTCGGGTCTAACAGTACGTCAACCAAACAAACATCTTCCCTATATTCTGCTCACCTTTCTTGGCCGTGGTCATGGCCATTCGAGGGTGAATGAGATGTTGTTTGCACTTCTGGTGACTGCGCCGAACCTTCCCCGGGAGACGCAGGAGGGTTATCCTCATGTTCGTGGTCGGTAGCGGCGGGGATCTCTTCCGTAGATGTCTTTAAGGTCACATGTTTGTGAGAAACAGCTGGTGAGTCAAGTGTCTCCGAACTGATTGACGACCTGAGTGGTGTCCCCTCATCCGACTCCACGGATCTCGCGGACCTACACCGCGTGAAGACATGATGTACCATCTGCGTCAGCCCACCTTGAGCGACCATTTGGTTTACAGAGTCCGTACTCAAAAGAAACACATTGTAAACTGTCCGTACAGCTTTCAGAAGAGAGGAATGATGGACGTGGATAGTGGGAGACAAGACCAGAGCGAGAAGAGCTTTGACAACCTGTAAGGAGACTGTTTCCGGTGACGTTTCGCTATGACAGGCAGTAATTGTGTGGACAACCAAGTCAACGAGTGATGGTTGGGGGATATTTGTCTGCGAACCGGAAATGGAACGTCGACCTTGCAATGCCGGGGAAGGTGGAGGGGAGGGGAATGGATGAGAAGAAGCCTCTTCGGCGAAGAAGGAATACGCGATCAACTTCGAAGTGCAGTCAAGGCTGGCAATCATCAATTTTTCGCTGCGTGTCTCGCAGGCCAGTCTGAGAGGCTCAAAGACCTCACGAGGCTTGTCTCCTCCCTTTCCTGCTCTGACCATTTCTAGGGCATTTTGTGCGCTATCGCGAAGTGGGGAAGACCGTTTTGCCTCCTTCGAGGACAGAATGGTTTCCAACGCGGATGATATGAGAACGACGGAGACGGTATGGCCGGTGGACATCGTCAAGGAGCGCTTATGGACCGGATTGTGGGGGGTGGTGACAGAGGGTGTGTTCGGCCTTGCATCGGCGTAGCCATTGGGTTCGCCGACCCGGCTTGGAGAAATGGGCCCCGTAGACCGAGGGGTTGATATTGAATCTGAGGCTGGAATCGGGAGCTCGGACTTGGAGGGTGGCAAAGGGGGGGAAAGTGGGATGTGGGCGATGTGGGCTTCAGTCGGCGCGACCATACGATTGGTGTCATCCGTGTCAGTCTGGGAAACTGTCGAACCGACTTGGGAGTCAGTGGTTACTTTCGAGTCGCTCTCCTGCTCCGTTGGGACACCTTCGTGACTTTGCGTTTCGGACGGAGAAGGTTGGTCAGGTGTAGAGAGGGACTGGGGTTCGAGTGGAATATGAACACCTTGTTCAACCACTGGTAAACCCCCGTGTTCGTGTGCACCCAAAGGGGCGACAGGCTGGGTGTCGACGGGAGGGGAGCTGGGTCGGGCTTGGTCCATGACTGTCCGTGGAATCCTGTCCCAGTCAGAGTCAGCTCGCCAGGCCACAATATTGGGTACTTCCCAAGTACAACGGGGTTTGCCGAGGAGCGATCGCCTTACCTCCACCCGCTGCAACCCACTGCAATATGTCTGTGCAGATCCCTACAGACCTTGCGGATGCCGTGCTCAAACGATCGGATCCAATTCCAGAGACAGCAATATCAGTGCAAGGACCAGACTTGGAAAAAATTTCGTCGCTTCCAGATTTCCTTCGCAGTTATGAACGAATTGGATTCCAAGCAACT
Organism: Chalciporus pseudorubinellus; assembly: GCA_038092895.1. Taxonomy (NCBI): domain Eukaryota; kingdom Fungi; phylum Basidiomycota; class Agaricomycetes; order Boletales; family Boletaceae; genus Chalciporus; species Chalciporus pseudorubinellus. The sequence goes on along the minus strand of JBBPRG010000154.1, from coordinate 5,135 downwards.
AGCCTAGGAAAAGCCATCGACATCGTCAATTGCATGGTGATCACTGTACTTCCGTCCTCCATGTGTCCCTCATTCTGTTTCCTATCTATTCCAGCGAAAATGGCGTCTCTCCGATGAGCCAGTTTCACCCGACGAATCGGACGAATATACGGACCCTCAGATCAGAGCCCAAACACGCTGCAGCATCTTCCTTGGCTATACTTCAAATCTCATATCTTCCGGTTTACGTGAGATCTTCCTCTACCTTGTGAAGCACAAGCACGTCTCCGCGATCGTGACCACCGCGGGAGGAATCGAGGAGGACTTCATCAAATGCCTCGGCAAAACATACCTCGCTGATTTCAACATGGACGGCGCAGATCTTCGAAAACGAGGCATGAATCGCATCGGAAACCTCGTTGTTCCAAACGACAATTACTGCAAATTCGAGGATTGGCTCGTACCCATTCTGGATACCATGTTAGAGGAGCAGAAAACTTCCGGTCAAGTTTGGACGCCCAGCTCATTCATTCGCCGTTTGGGGAAGGAAATTGACAACGAAGAATCGGTATACTATTGGGCTTACAAAGTAAAGAAAAGATGTCTTCGAGGTCTCGTTCGTCCAATCAATAAAGGAGGCTAACGCACATCCATCCAGAACGATATCCCCGTGTTCTGTCCAGCCCTTACCGACGGTTCATTAGGGGACATGATATACTTTCATTCCTTCCGATCTCCCGGTTTGATCATTGATATCGTCGGTGATATCCGTGCGTTAAACGAGCTATCCCGCAAGTCCAAAAGAGCGGGCATGATCATCCTCGGTGGTGGTGTTTGTAAGCATCAGATTGCTAATGCTATGTTGATCGTAAGAAGCTCCGTCGTGTGAGTGAATGACATCTAATAATACCTCATCACAGCGGAACGGGGCTGATTACTCAGTCTTCATTGTAAGCACCCGTTTTTGCGTCTGCTTGGGAAAATTGCTGATGATACGATACAGAATACGGGACAAGAATTTGACGGATCCGATTCCGGTGCTCGACCAGACGAAGCCGTCTCATGGGGAAAAATTCGCGCAGGTGCTGAATCAGTCAAAGTACGACCTTCTTCCACATGACTATATTCTAGTATCTTATGTTACGTCTCCAAGGTCTTTGCAGACGCGACGCTGGTTTTCCCGCTTCTAGTGGCGGCTACTTTCGCGCAGAACTCTAACCTAGAATGAAATTATATACAGTAGCACCGAGACAAGGCTCATTTGTCCGTAGTATTGTTATGAAAAATCATCGTAAATTAAGCGTATAGTGCATATACAAGGGAACTCGTGGGAGGCATGAAAGACAACGCCGAAGGATAAATAGGAACTGGACTCTACTTGCTCGAAGAGTGCTCAGCTCCATGGATAAAAGTCCAACGTCAGCAGTCGATAATCGGAATCAGCTAAAGATGATTACCTCGTTGCATTTCCCCGGACCATATCACCAAGTCGTCCCGCAACAGCTGCAGGATCATCATCGAGTCACGCATGACCTGAACCGACGAAGCGTCATCCAGGCAAGCGACTGCCTCGTCAAAGGCATGTTTCCCTAGATGGCATGCGCGTTCTGGGCTTTTCCGGACGTCATGGTAGTACACAGCAAAGTTTAAAGCCAAACCAAGTCTCGTTGGATGCGTTGGCTCGAGCTTAGCCAACGCATGCTTATAAGCGTACTTGTACGCAGCGAGGGAAAGATCAGAATAATGACCCCTGTCGCTCTGTTGTGCGAACTCGGCCAAATAGCGATGGTAGTCACCCTTCCTACACGCAAAAGTGAGCTCAGAACAGACCTAAAGATTTGGCAGCCTTCTCACATTTTGTAATAAAAGACCGTCTCCTCGCCCGGCTCCGCTATTGATAGAAGATGCTCATCAAGCAGGTTGACAATGTCTATGCATACGTCGGCCAATTCACGTTCAATACGGCCTCGTTGATGTTGGGTCAGCTGCACATGGTGTTTTGAAAGTTGTCCGGTTGTCCGGCTCGATTCCAGTTTCTCGCAGGAATCGATGATTCTCCAACTGCTACGAAGAGCATTCGTAATGTTCTTATATGCGACGGAGAGAAGATTGCGCTCCTCGATGGTGGGAGCGCCGTAGGTTTGAATGAGACCTTTAATCTGCATCACGAGGTCTGTAATTCGCCGGGATGAGCAACCAGCCTACGGTCACCCCACGAAACAACAGTCCGATAATACCTTCATAGCGCTCAGCCTCTTCTGCGACTTTGCCCAGGAGAAGATACTCCTCCCGCGAGGGTATCCTGACCTACTCAGAGGTTATTCAAGTAATGAGAAATCCTCAGGACAAATTACTCACTGGTGACATTGTACAGAGGACGGAAGAGCAAAAATAATTCAAAAGGGCATCAATTTGACTCTTTTCTACCGTCTGAATGGGTTATGGGCAAGAAGCGTCGTGGCGCATGGGTAAGATACCTGACGCACTTCATTCACAACGCAGTGTGAAAAGTGGCTACTTCACCCAGGGTCGAGGGCAAGGCAAAAGTGCACTCCAAGAGAGATGATGGGTTGAGGGTTGACTGACACGGGAAACCTGACCTCGTGCTGTCACAACGTGGCAAGCAAAGGAAATAGCACTATTATCAATTAAACATGTGGCCCGTTTTCATTATTCTAATAGTGTGATATCACATCCTTTACAGCACGCAAATTTCTATGAGAAGTTAGCTCCAATGGCACGTTGGGCGTGAATCAACTTACCAAAATCTACACCTGTGGTGTGCCTTTCTCACCGGGAGTGGCTCCACCAGCAGAAAAACTATCGCCACTCGGAGACGGAGCAAGTACTGGGGGACGTGGAACATTGGGCGTAAACCAATATGTGGGGTATCTACGTTGTATATTGTTGATGATGAGGGCCACACAAAGTGTGACACTAGATGACAGCAGGACGACAGGGAGTAGGTACCACGATATATCGACAACCTGAGTGTTGACCACTGCGAAGAGAGCCGTTGCTCCAGCTGGCGGATGAACGGTCCCGGTGATTTGCATGCCTACGATCGCGAGTGCGACGGCCAAGGAGCCACCCAACCATTGCAATTCCACATAACGCGCGGGAGGTAGGAGTTGGAAGAGCTTGGATATAATGATTCCGGTCAACGCGCCAACGAAGTGTCCACCGAGGAGCGCTCTTGGTTGTGCCAGGGGTGCCTCGATGGAGCCGTAGATCAACACTGCGGATGCACCCTGTAACGACATTCGCTCAGAACACATCAAAGTAGAGACTCCAGTATACTTACATAACTGGCAACGATCGGTGGAACTCCGCGCCCCACGAAATACTGGGAACGGAAGATAGCTTGGATCGTGGCGATCCCACAAAATGCTGCTATGAAAGACCACGCCCAGATGCCATAGGGAGGCAGTGGCTTAGGAGGGGAAGCGCGGTAACCGAGCCAACGGCTGATGGCGGGGGGGAGTCTTGACAGTCGAGGCGGATGATCCATCGAAGTTTTTGTGGAGTCATATTGTCCGCAGAATCTTTAAGCGTTCCAGTTCATAGCAGCCGAGCGGAACAACCTCTGATCCGTGTGAAGACGTAAAATCCGGAACACTTGCCCGAGCCTAAACACCCCGCGTGTGACGCCATCTCAGGGATGTCGCCGAGGCCAGAAAGTCTGCGGAATCAGAGAGAGGATAAGTGGGGGCGTCTCTCCGTAACTCGCCGATCCGCGTCGGTGTTTGGGCTGACACATGCTGACTCGGACATCCAAACCCTCCGCTTCAGTGCGTTCGTGCAGATCGTCTATCTATAGAGGAATAGTAATTCATTCTATTTCCGAGTCACCCTGGGCCTCCACACCAAAATCATGCAAAATAGGGGGGAAGGCTGGCACGACTCTCTAGGTACTGTAGCATTCGTTCCACAATACAGCCTGTCCTGGTACAGTCAAATTTGAGAGAGGAAGTTTTATGACTGTTCACCATGATTTTCATTTTAAAGAAGATCACCAGACGTACTCCGCAGGCGATATCTATGGAGATATGATCGAACATCATGTCCCGGAAATTGCAAGCAAGGTGATAAGTGAGCGCCGTCACCTGGTCTCCTTGGCTCGTAGGATCAGCTAGGGACAACTTGAACTTGAAGAGACAGGACTTCCAGCGGTCGAAACAATGCACAGGCTAATGAGGAAACTAATCCAAATGGCACAGAAATGGTTCACTACGTTCACATGGAAATTGTAAGGTCTTAAGAAGGTACAAGTTAACTATAGTTGATCCTTGAAAAACTTTCTAAGAACTTGTCCAAATATCTTCAGTGCTTTCTGGAGCTCAGAGAACTGTCGATGATAAGACCGTTAGCGGCAGAAAGAACCAGTAACTTGAAGCTGAAAGAAGAAGAAAAGAGGGCAAATGCTCACCTCGGCCAGACTGAAGCTCATGCGAAAATGTCCAGGAGTTTCGTCAGGGGAACCATCCATGGCGGCAGCGGAGAACATCCACCCGGGTGCCACGAGAACACCATTATCCGCAAGCTCCGTGAAGAGCTTCATTTCAAGTGTGCCCTCGTCCCCAGGTGCGTAGGACGGATGTTGATCGAGATGCAATTTGATCTAAATAGAATGTTTGGCAGGAAGCAGTGACCTTAAAGCAAATGACTTGCCCAAAGAAACATCCCAGCAACAGGAGGTACGAAACTGAACATAGTACGGTTTTGGAGGGGTTTCTCGTTACGGATACCAGTCTGCTTGAGCAGGGCGTGATATGTGGTACACCCTGACCAGACCTCGGTAGTCGACGGCCCAATCTGAAGGTCAAATTCCTCGCTGAGGCAGTCAATGAAGAAGTCGCGTCGTTGGCTATATTCAGTACGGAGGCCTGCAGTCGATACGTTTCATTGGAACCACTGTTATGGAGTAATCAACATAGACACCTACCTCGGAGCCATCGAATGTAGCCGTCATAAGTCCAGTTCAAGAGAATCTTCGTTACAATAGACTGGGTCAAAAGTTAATCATCATTCGCAAGTCATACGTTTTCGGGGTACCTGTCCAAATCCACAAGGTGCTTGAGTGGATGTCTCTCCTTGTCGTTCAAGTCGCTCGGCGAACAAAGAATTGCATGTGAACCACCCTAACCGGCTACCAG